>JAJODA010000662.1:0-38309 GCA_021730345.1 Fusarium cicatricum
CGTCTGGGAGTACATGTTTGCATTGGCAGCTGCGACTGGAACCGACGAGATGCTGGTGTTTGGGGTATGACCAGTCAAGCTGTTGCCCACGCTCTGCGAGCCGGTGGAGCTCGTCTGGCTCTGGTTAACATTTGGCGGGTAAAGCCCTCCTGTCCCAGGTCGCGCGCCGGGCGGCGGATAAGTACGAGCATGCGCGCCATAAGCATCGTTCTGAGCTCCACTAACGTGTTGGGCAGTGATGCTAGGTAGGCTCTGTCGCCTCAGCTCCTCATCGTCTGCGTTGTCGTAGGCAAGTCCAGACATGGCGGAATCGTCAACATCAGCGATGCTGTTGTCCAGGTCATTGTCATCGACAAAGCTGCCCATACTGGAGCGTCGTCCCGCACAACCGCCCGCACCTTTGGAGTGCCGAGCTAGCGCATCACCACGAGCAAACTTTCGATCGCATTTGGGGCAAATGTGAGGCTTCTCTCCTGTGTGCAGCTTACCATGGCGCTTCAAGTCGTGGAGTCGGCGGAATCGCATCTGGCACTCGGTACAAACGTAGGGTTTCTCCTGACTATGGGTCAAGAGATGGCTCTTGAGATTGTGATGGCGCGTGAATTCGGTGTTGCAGTACGGGCATTTGTGCTTCTTGGACGTAGAAGACGGGGGAGATGACTGGCCTTGATTTGGCATGGGATAGCTCATCCCTCGAGCTGGCGTCTCTGCCAGGTGAGCCGTAGCCTGGAGAGATCCCGGATACGACAATGAGCCCGGCTGGTGCCTCTCCTCTTGACCAATAACCTGCTGCGATGATTGTTGCGGTGGTTGTTGCTGTGATTGTTCGACCTTGGGAACATCGACCTCCATTGGAGTTGGACTCTCGGTGACAGGAACGCCAACAACACTATTAACGCTCTGCGGGCTTGTCGCGCTGCGCTCCTCAACCTGGCTGGTTGCGCTTTGCGCCAGCGACACGGGATTTTGTATCTTTGGGGATGCATCCATAGCCGCTGTTGGCGCGGGCTGAGGCGCGTCAGCAGGGCGGCTCATGGTTTGAACCGCTCCAGACATAAGGGAAGTGAGGACTCTGTGGCTAGGGTTGTCGCTCGTCGGTGCGGGGACTCGATAGCCGTCGTCGTTGTCGCCGGCTTCGCGTCGCCGGCGCTCGTCCTCGAGAGCAGCAGCAGCCGTCAAAGGCGTTGGAGAGATGCTGGACGCGAGTGCGAGGCGGGCCGACTTGGCTGGAGAGCCGAGGGCCAAAAGACCCTGTGGATGGGCGGCAAGCGAGCGCGGAGAGGCGGGAGAAGATGAACGAGGGCGTTTGAGCAGTCTGATGGCGGCGTCTTCTGAAGGGATGACGGCGGGAGGGGTCGCTTCTGAGCGCGTTGCAGGCGGGGGATCGATCGCGGTAAGGGCGGAGGCGTCCGATGCCATAGACGCAGGTACTACGGGTAGAATTGATAGGATTGAGAGTAGACAGAACTCAGCATCCAGTCAGTCTGAAGAAGAATATCGTCAGAGCCTTTGGTCAAAGGCGCATGCCGGGGCGTGATAGATGGATGTGTGGCTGGAGAACGTGGCGAGAGCTGATATTTTTTCCCCCAGGCGGGAAGGCAAAGAGGCGAGTGTTGAGCGGGTGGACGATGCGCTGTGGGCAGTGAGTAGCTCAGGCGAGACAGTGCAGGAGCTGGAATTGGGGCTCGAGAACCGGCAGTAGCGTGCGGAAACAAGGGTTTAAAGCAGGGGAAACAGGAAAAGGAACCCAAGAGCAACAAGAAGGTACCGCGATGATGGCCGGTGACAATGACGATGTCGTGCGGGAAGAGTTGTGCGGGTAAGGAAGAGAGGTAAGGATATGGAAGTAAGTGAACGAGGCGGCCGATGGGAGAGAGGATGGGATGCGAGGCGAAGACGGGCGATAGAGAGTGGAGGGCGAGTGAAAGTGGGCAAGTGGGCGAGCAAGCGTGCTATTAGATTGGCTGATTGGGCCAACGGGGTTGAGCGGGTGGGGTGCGTAAGAGGTGGCTAAGGTAGGTGGAAAGCGCAAGTGTGTGTGGGCGTGTGTCAGTGGCTAGAGTGGGTTGTTGACAGCTGCCGGTCTGGTTCCTTTACTACGTAGTAGAGAGCCCGGGCTTGGCTTTCAGGTGGGATCGTGCAGTTGTTGAACCTGGAAAACCTGGCCCTTAAGTCGCATGCTATCTGCGGGAAACAATCTCGATTGCGCCCCAGGAGTTACGTGCTACCGTACCAGGTGCCTTACAGTACATGGACATGACAAGAAAACACTCGACATTAGCACCACCACGCGGGACAGGGGAGACGCACACCTGGTTGGGGAAAGAAACGTGACCTCAAAAAAAGCCGAACAACGCGAAAGCGGACAGAAGTGGGCGGTGCGGATACGTTTTTGGGATGAGCGGCGAGCTAGAAGCGTGCTGGGGAAGGCTCTAAAGTGACTTTGTTTCACGGTACCTTGTCCCCAGGTACCTTTTACGTCCCTTTCCCTTTTGGAAACATGGTCAGCCAGCCAGATAAACAACGTACCAAACCCGAATAGGCTTGCGTCTAGATTGATCAAGCCATCATCGACGGTTGTTAATTAGGCAAAATCTCACATTCTGCGACTCATCTCTTCCAAATTGAGCTGCTCAGCATGACCCCTGCTCTCCAGAGATGGGCACCCAGCTTGCCGTGAGCCTATCCAAACCTCCCGTCCAGCTCTCGGTATATGAGCGGGAAACAGGAACAAAGCACCCTTCGCGCCGTGAGCCGCGAGCAATGACGACAGCAATTGTTCAGCGTTGAGAGGCTCTGGCCATGCAGATACCTGACAGCCAAGTCCCTCTCGCAAGACCCACCATGTTCTTCAAGCCCGTCGACAAGGCAAACAGGTTCCACCGCCGAGGCGGCATGTCACTGCCCTATCGCAAGTTGAGAGGGGGATCGTAGAAAAGGAAAGAGAAACAAGAAACCCTTCAAAAGAGAGAGAAGGCTTACCCATCACCCACCTGTCCGTGCTGAACCTTAGACCTTTCGATACTGGGGTTGGATATGACAAGGTCATAACTCGAGGCTATCAATAGTTCAGTTGTCGTCTCCTTCAGTCCCCGCCTCGTCGGTATCCAAGACAACTCAAGAGAACCAAGAGCACAATCCGGCAGTCTATCGAAAGCCCACCACTCGACCACCGGCGTCAGTCATGGTCAGCTCCCAAAGCTGAATGTCTCTTCTCGTCCATTCCCAGCAGCATCTACCCGAGCCCCGGGCGCAGCTACCCAGGCTCAGCCAATCCCTGCTTGGCTCCCCTCAGGTGAGCGAGAAAGTGGCGGTGCACCAAGGCCAAGCCCACCGCAGTGAGAATGGGGCCTCAATCCGGATCGTGAACTGAGCCAACGACGGGACAGCAGCTCACCCCAAGCCCCGACTGTGGCACCCCTGTGGTTGAGTGGTTCAGGTGTGTGAGAGCCTAGGGAGCCCTGTCACTCGCTGGAATCCATCGACATATTGGTGTGGCTGATCCTAGCAGCTCACCACCATCCCAGCCCCCTCCCCCTGCTCCGCCACGCCTGTCGCCGACTCGTGTTCGATGGAAGGTCCGGTGAGATGTCCAAAAACCTGATGGACGGACTCGATGATGCGCCACGGTGCGCCACCTTGAGGTGTCCTCCGTCAGCGAAGCCACGGGGAATCAACAGGTGCTTCTGCGATACTCGGCTGCCCATGACAAATACTGATGTTCATGTTAATGCGGTAATCACTACATACGTGCGCAGTATCAGGCACAGTCTGGTTGTCCTTTCATTGATTAGCAACCAAATTGCGCCGAGGATTCTGGTTTAGCCATTCAATAGCACCAACGTGCCACGAAAGGCGACAGGTCGGCGCGCTGATCTGATCAACGTTGCTCAACACCAGAGGCTCTAGCGCTTCGATTCACCGTCAGCGTCACAGTGATCCCATCAACCCAGTCCACTTGTTGCTGTGGCTGTGAGACAATTAGGCTGGCCACGCTGGCTTCATCCAGATTCCGGCGTCAACTGAGGCTTCAAACGACGCCTGGGCGATCCGGGCTCGGCGGATGAGATGAGTGACGTTATCTCATGATCTCATCGCCCACTACGTAAGGCAGTTAGTTGGTAGATTACCTACGGTACCTGTCAACGGCAGAGCGGGATGCCGTGCCCTAGTGCCGCAGACTATTGACTACTCCCTGATCGCACTTCGGCACTGTCATCGTCCTCGGTACCCTCTGAACAACTACTAATTGGTTACATTGTCTCTCGGCCGGGTCCTGATCCGTCACTTCTCATATTAATTCTCCGCGTTTGTCAGGCTGTAACTGGAGACAAGTAGTTGACTCTACCAACCGCCTGGCCCACCGTTATAGCCGGTCAGTTACTCCCCGTTCTCAAGCTGATTGGGCATTTCGGTGTCCACCTCAGCTAGGAAGGGATTTGAGAAGCATACTCGTCCATACTTGAAGCGTGAAATATTGGATCTGACTAAAGCCACGGCTGAGTTCGTGGTGTTTCTTTGCCCAGGTGTCTCTCTTCCTTGCTGTGGTGTCGACAAGGCTGACGTTGGATCTGACTCCAAGGTAAAGGTGCTCATCCATCTTTGAACTATCACTGGCCGAGACTCGATCCTATTTCCTTACTCTTGGTCCATTGCTCTGGTCCAATTGGACTCCTCACCTGTCGCCTACGGGAGGGAGCCTGCTTCGGGCATATTTACAGTCAGGCATGTTGTTGACGCTGGCTTGTTTGCTGTTGACCCGTTTTGCTTACCATCATTTCCATTTGTAGGGCTCAATGCATCGCCCATCCAGTACATATGCGTGGCCATGCGTATGGCGTTTTGCACCTCAATGTCGAGGTCCCCATTGCTCTCCGGGTATCATTGACTGAGCTCAGGCTACATGGCACGCTGTTTAGGACGCTCTGGCCTGGCCTTTTCGGTTGTCGTTCTGATGATCCCACGCTGGTCTAGCCTCCCGAACCCCATTCCATCCAAAGAGGATCTGAGTCAAAGGCGTACCGACAACCTGATATACATATCTGTCAACTACGTACGTGGCAGTCAATATCCGGCCTTCCTTTCCAAGTCAACGACTCCGTCGTTTTTTCCGCTCCTTTGGGTTATTTCACGTAGCGCCTTTGTCATGGGTGGAGGAATCATCACGGTTTGTCCTTCACCAGCCGCCATACCTATTACTCAGCCTAGCTAGCAGCGCAACAACGTGATAATGCCTCTGCGGTTGTGTCTCTCGATCAGGCTCGAATTTGCGTTCTTCGAAATTGGCTAACGGGCTGACTATCCAAGAAGGACGTAGTACTTACAATCAACCGTCACTCGACAACAGTGATTCGCGTGGCCTGCCTGACGGTTGATGAGAGCTTGCAAAATGCGACTTATTGACCCTGACATGCCGGTAAAACTCGTGGACTCAGGCTGAATACTGTATGAAGGCCTAGACTTCGGAGTTGTTTCCGTACTCGTCGTGGTGGTTGACTAGCGAGTCAAGGGTATCGAGATGTTGCGATGTGGTATAGGGTATCAAATTTACTGGCGATGAGGATGTTGAGGAGTGGATGATCACAGATCGAAAGGACGATATCCCGGTATGTACCGTTTTATTGTTGAACCCATCGGTTTGAATCATGTATCAGGAATACTCTCCGTATTGTTGGGTTTGTATCCTCCCGATCTCCAGATAAGTGTGGTGTTGTAAACAGCAAACGTTGTCAACTCGGCTAATTGCTTCTACGCTCATGTCCACGAAGCTCAAGACACCTGCCCAACATACCACAAGAGACAAGAATCAACACTACATAAGGTAGCTGCAGAATCACCTACCGTTGCATGTCCCAAACCATAATACCAGGGCCGAGGAGTTGGCGATGGAACGAGTATCCAGGTCAAACGTGACCGACGAGACAGTGCCCATGAGTGGAATGGAAGGCTTGTTTCAACTGATTTGCACCGGGCCTCGCCAGTTGAATGGATACTCGATGAATGACACCCAGAGCCTCAAGTGTGCCAACGTCAAGTCGTCGGCATTTCCGACGGGCCTCTACATCATGACAGCATGAGGCTGAGACCGAATAGCGAACCCAATGGAATATACCGAATATATTACCAGGGAATGGATAACTGCGGAAACAGCTCGCATGCCTCACGGTATTAGTCTGCCGTTTGAAGCATGTTGACTCGCAAGGAGTCTCATTTCAGAGGTTCGACATCCACACTTTGAGATAGCCGTGTGACCACACACCACACACGGCTATCTCAACAATAGAATGGCCAGAAACAATGACATGAAACGTGACCAGATAACCCCAACTATGACTTGGCTACCCGAGAGCTATACAACACGGATAGAATTTGACTCGACGCAATAAGCGCGGGTCTGAAATGATATGCACTGGGATACGCGTCTAGCGGCAGAGAAACTGGGTCAAAAACATCGCAATTACAATGATATGCACAACGATCAAGCAATTGCATGTCAATTGGCCGGCACTCCAAGTGCCGAGTGGACGACAAGAAAGCCACAAGTCATGGCAAATGCGTCAAACACGGCAGAGGGAGAATATCACAATACGCAGCGTGTCCAAATTCACCAAAGAAGCATCGCCAAGCTCCAGTCAGTCGCAAGCGTCAGGCCACGCGGCACAAGACCCATGGAAAAGCAAGCCGAGAAAACGAAACAATACAAAGAATGGCCCGCTCGTCTGCCGGGGGGAACGAAATTAGGTGCTGACGTATGCTGCATCGACCCGTTGACGGTGGCGACGCCAAAAGGCGCCTCTTCACCTGAAGGCGTCTTCGATGGAAGCACTCTACCGGTTGATGCAAGGGGGTAGTGTTGAGGGTGGAGAGACGTGGGAAAAAAGGATGATGGTCCCTGAGAAAGAAAGACGGCGGGCAGGGAGTTTCAGAAATTACAGGACAAAGAGGAAATAGAACGGGAGTTTGTTTACCAGTCGAGTTCCATGCCTTTGTTTTACGGAACAGGGGCTTATTGTTGGGTCTCGCTCGGGTTGTGAAAGAATCAGGGGGACAAAGACGACGACTCGGAATGGTGCGCTCGGAAATGATGCATTACGCAGCCTTCATTGTTATCTGCGAGACCCTCAGGAGCAGTACGAGTCCCTCTCTTTCGCATTGGGGCTGGGCTTGACTTGGCAAATACCGGCGGGGATTCATGCAAGCTAGACATTACACGGCATTGCCGATCTGATTTTGATGCTCAGGGATAAATTCGAGAGAGCTTACATGCTTACTTCCAACATCAACACGCTATTCACAGTTGTATTGCGAGATGCAACTAAGATGCGCACAAAATTGCAATCTGCATTGTCACTCGCGCAGGGCACATCATGAGCCACAGTTGTTGGGCATTCAATTCGACTGTAGCCAACCATAACCAGCCAAAGCATGAATCGTGACCCGAAAACGTGGACAGCGATATTAACGCAATCTCTGAATGTTTGCAAACAGTAAGTCACGTCCAATCTTGCACCATCATGCTTGATATTGGCGGTTGTCAATCGAGATGAGCGTACGGAGTACCTTACAAGGAGTGACAGGAGTGACTTGTTGACATCGATACGCTCTTGTGATTGGCTCTGGCGTTTCCATGGCTTTGATTGGCTTTCGGGTGTTTCCAACGACAAAACGGCCAGCCAAAGGGGGTTTGAAGAGACCGAAAGAGGACTAGCTCCAGGTACCCGGGGGCAACTGCATCTGCGGATTCCATTGGTTCCGACGCGTTGAAGCGGGTCGGGACAGCTGAGAGGTTCCCCTGGGGAATACTACGTAGTACGTACTCCGTACCGTTCTTAGCATTATGTATCCGCTTTGTAGCGCGGACGGGATGGCTGAGATCCTGGAAATGGATAGGATGGGAAATGGACTGACTGATCCAAGCAGACGCCCGGTTTAGAAGCAAAGAGGACTCCAACAACTTACGAGATCCGTTTCGCACTCTCGCGACGGCTTCGAGTCATGGGCTCGTTGCCTAACAGGAACCGAACGACAAACAACCAAATTGCGACAGCTTCTGTCACTTAGCTCACCGACTACGGAGCGACCTGTTCCATTGGCGCAAGGCCAAAGCGCTAGTCGATTGCTTGGCTCAAAGCCAAGCAATTGATGTGTTCGATGAGTCGTGACGGTGAAAAAGGGGGCTGGCCTGGGCGGTTCGCGGTGCGCGGCGCGCGGTGCTCAGGACAGCCCGTTGCCTCGGGAGCGGTGGGCGCAAACGACGCTCTTTTCCTCACAAGGAGAAAGCGAATTGCTGATCCGAAGAACCCAGCAGACGGGGATCTGCTCACCCTAATTTATGCCATGACGACGACAGTACGGGTGGGCAAATGGTTGGGTTCAAAAGATGATGTTGCATGCACACAGCAGCGTCGGGCGAAAGATGAGATGCAACCAATGTCGGACCAAGAAACCGAAAAAGACAAACAGACAAGGGCTCGCCAAGGGCTCGCGTCCCATGGCGAAACGAGAGGGCGTCGATCGCATTTCCGGGGGCGCCCTGACCAGCGAGAGAGCGAGCGAGCCAGCGTCTCGTCTTTTCTTGGTCTGCATAGGGGGGGAGGGGAGGTTTTCTTTTGGGCGCAGGGGGTTCATGGCGTGGTTTTTTTTTAGTAGGCGCGAGTGGTTCAGGTGTGAGTGGTCTGCTGCCGGGTAATGCATTGTGCCTGGTGCCTGAGCATGTCGGTCCAACAGCAGGTCGCTCGCTACCTACCTAGCCGATGGCGGGGCATCCGATGGGCCAAAACAAGGGGCTCATGGGGGACAACAAGGGGCCCGGGCATCAAGATGGGTCAAGTCCACTGAAAACCAAAGGGTTAATTTCCCGGCCTTGACAGATTGACAGGCGCAGCGGGTATTGAGCGTCCAGTACCGAGTAGCGTCCCCATGGGCTGTCGCTGGCCCTCCCCTGGAGATTTCGTTATGCCCTGGACTCTCGCGGCCTTGACCCCTGATTTCGCTGGACCCAGCCGGGCCAAGATAGTCACCCCCTTGCTGGAACTGACTCTAGCTCTAATAGGAAGTAGTAGTGGTTTCTGGCATCTCTCTTGGGGCCTGTCTCGCCCTCTGATACGTGATGGGCCCTGTTTGCGTCTTATTCTCGAGCCTCACCCTGTGCGTGTTCTTACCTGCTCCGGGTCAGGAACTGGGTCTGCCAATCTCTCCAACCGCTCCCGTCCTGCTTTTTCATCTTCCCCCCCCGTCCTAGTCTCCCCTCAAGCGCAGCATGCCCCCCCAGTCAAGACGCTCGGCCATCCTCTCTTTCTATCCCCTTTCGTCTCCGCCGACCAGGCGCTTTGTTCCTTTGATTTACTCTTCTTGCTCCTTCCTTGCCAACTGAGAGTTTCATCTTTTCCTCACTCTCTCCCACGCTCCTTTCTTGTTATTTTTTGGCTCGTTGCCTCACCACATTCGCTTCTAAAGCTGTCGCTCGCTACAATTTGGGGAACGGACTCTTACATTCCAACTCATACCCTTACAAAAACAGGTTAGTCGATGCCGTATCAGAGGAAACACCCAGAGGGAAGGAGAAGGCGCCAGGACCGCCAGACGAGAGAGACAAAGAGAGCAACCGACCACCGAGATCACGTCCTGTGAAGGAACGCAACTCAACGCTACCACTGGGAGGAACTTGGGCCATCTGTGCTGAGATAGCACTTCGAAGAGTCATTGAGCCAAGGAAACGTCTCAGGGGGGACGACCAACGATCCAAGGCGTCGTCAATGGCAACGACAACGACGACGGCAACTACAAAGACAACGAGGAATCGATTCGACATTGGCAACTGATCTCAACGACCACCTCTTTCTCTCTCTCTCTCTCTCAAGTCTCTCATCCGTCTGCCATTCTGCTCTCTCCACAGAGCTTGGATGGCGGTCCAGAAGCAGCCCTGCCCTCAGTAGCAGCCGTTGAAACGTCTGGAGCTAACCGCAAACCTTGAACAGATACTCTAGCCGGATCTCCACGACGCCACCGATCATTACGATGAAGAACTTGATCACCTGCACCCTCGCCGCGACTCTGGTCGCCGGCGCCACTGCCCACCAGCACCAGCACCAGCACATCCACGCCCGTCGCCAGGCCGGATCCAAGGTCGCGAAGCGCGGCCCTGCCCTTGTCACAGAGTACGTCGTTGCTGCCACCGAGACCATCTACGAGCTCGGCGGACAGCAGCTCAACCACGAGCAGGCCAAGGCGGGTCTCCACGGCGGCAAGCTCGTCATTGTCGACGAGTCCAACCCCACCTACCAGCCTCCTGTCCAGACGGCTCCGGCCGAGGAGAAGGCTCAGCTCGCCGCTCAATTTATCGAGTCTGAGGCTCCCGCTCAGCCCACCAAGGTCTACGAGGCCCCTGCCGCCTCTCCCACTGTCGTTGAGAAGGTCTCTGCCCCCGCCCCTGCCAAGTCCAAGCAGCCTACGGCTCCCAAGAAGGAGAGCCCCAAGTCTGGTTCCTCGTCCGGCGGCAGCAGCGGCGCTTCAGGTGTCGAGCGCAAGTTCGAGAGCGGCAAGGTGAAGTGCAGTGAATTTCCCTCCGAGTACGGTGCTGTTGCCCTTGACTGGCTCGACATGGGCGGCTGGTCTGGTATTCAGTTCGTCCCCGACTTCACCCCTTCCTCTCTCAGCATTGTCGAGATCCACACCGCCATTGCTGGTGACTCTTGCACCAAGGGTGCCATGTGCTCTTACGCCTGCCCTCCTGGCTACCAGAAGACCCAATGGCCTAAGGCCCAGGGCTCCACCAAGGAGTCTATTGGCGGTCTCTACTGCAACAACGAGGGTTACCTTGAGCTGACCCGCAAGGAGCAAGATACTCTCTGCGACCCCGGTGTTGGTGGTGTATCCATCCAGAACGACCTCGATGACGCCGTTGTTACCTGCCGAACTGACTACCCCGGAACCGAGAGCATGGTCATCCCCGCCCTCGCCGAGGCTGGCAGCACCGTCGACATCTGCAACCCCAGCCAGGACAACTACTACGTCTGGGACGGCTCTGGCACCTCTGCTCAGTACTACGTCAACAAGAAGGGTTACGGCGTCAAGGATGCTTGCGTCTGGAACAGCTCCATGGGCAAGGATGCTGGCAACTGGTCTCCCGTCATTCTCGGTGTCGGCCAGGCTGCGGACGGCATCACCTACATCTCCATCTTCCAGAACCTGCCTACTAGCAACGCCAAGCTTGACTTCAACATTGAGATCAAGGGCGACGTCAACACCAAGTGCTCTTACGTCGACGGCAAATGGTCAGGTGGTGGCAATGGCTGCACCGTAAGTTTCTCCTTCAATCATGCCTCTGAATAATGTGCTAACTCGTCTGCAGACTGGCATGCCCAAGGGCGGCAAGGCTGTTATCCGATACTTTTAGAAAAGTCGGGTGACTTGTAGAGTAGGATGTGCGTTTTTGGAACTTCTTGTCAATATTCTGGGCGGCAGAGCTTGGGACCCTTCGGACGCAGGCCACGGACGAAGACAAGCAGCTAGGCACGAGTTGAATCTGCCGACGACGTGTACCGCGGCTGGTACGAGCGGGATTCCTCCTTTGTTGAGCTGGGCTAGATTTTGCATACGGACTGGATGATTTAAAGGGATCGAAGCACGTCTTCGGCGGCTGATCTAAGTGCCAGTCTTTTTTCTCTGTGTCTTTTTTTTTTCAGCCATATTTTTTTTCTCTCGCTTTTCTTTGTCGGCATGTACTCCCATATATGCATTTGGTCGTTTTCTTATACATGCCTGACCAACGGAAGACTCCTCGATTGTATAGCGACGAGCGGATGCAGCTGCCAGCAACTGCGATTACGCATTGGGAGGAAGCCCGCGGCGTTTTATTAACCCCCGAAGAGAGGGCGATACGAGTATCTCTTTTCGGAGGAGGAAGAAAAGTCTCGAAACAGGTCGGCGTCGTCAGGTCCCGCGGCTCGAAGCCCCTCTTAGAGCTTGTCCATGTTATGTCTGTGAATCTAGTACTCTATAGTGTCTCTTGATCTGGCAATTGATTATTTCTGTTAGACGCTCTGCTCTATTCTGTGTGAGATGGATGATTTCGGTGTGTACTACCTGTGCACTACCTGGATATGCTGACAGGTCCCGGCCCGTATCCCGGAGAGGCCGGAGGACAGAGGTGGTTTCGGCTCCGGACACGGGAGGTTCGGTGTAAGCCAAGTGGTTAAACTCTGTTTTAGGCGCCGGACGCCACCAAACGTGGAGTCAGTCCTGTGACAAGTTTGGCAGGCGAAAGGCTAATAAGAGTACGTAAGAAGACTAGAAAGACCGAAGAAGAGCGCTTGTTAACTGTACCAACCACGAGTGTTGTATGGTGCAGCGTCATGCCGCATGTGACGCCTTATTCGGAGTAAAGTGCCCCGGATGACCCAATCCCCCGCACTTTGACGCTTTTGCCGACGACGGGAGCCCATCAATTGTGCGTCATGGAGGGGGATGTGGTTCTCGTCTTGTCTCGTTGCTGCCTTGATTGTTCGTTTGTCGTTTGTTTGTTTGTTTGTTTGCAGGAAAGAGTGACGAGGCGAGGATGACCACTTAGCTAACTGGGCAGTTGCATTCAAGTAGAAACTGCATCAGCTGAAGCAACTTGTCAAAGTCAAACAACCTGCGAGCTCTTTGTCAGATTTTAAACTCGCACCCCAATAGTTCCACTAGAAGAGGCATTCATCTACGTTGCCGTCTAGTGACATCCCATCGATCGTCATCGACGATTTGCGTGTGCCTCCACTCGTCCATCGCCTGTCAGCCGCTCTTTGACTCGTCGTCTTTTGTTCTCGTCAACAACAGAAATCGATTCCTCTAGACCGCAAGACTCAGGGAATCATGTCGTTGAACCGCGTACAGAGCATTGAGACGCTCTCGGTCCCGCCGAGCCACCACCAAGAGACGCCTGGACGCAATAGGAGGGCCAGTGATGCGAGCTTGAGGGTGCGGCGCTTGACGTTTAATCCGGTGCCGCAGGACTACGAGACGGCATCGTCGAGGCCGGACGAGCCTCTTGTTGAGACGGTTGGGGCCTTTGAGGTGCCCGAGTGGAAGAGGAAGCGTACGTAGTACCTTGTTGGCTTAATGACCAACAAGTGCTGACACGGTTCATAGTTCAGATTGCTGCAGCAGTTGTACATTGCCTCTTTGCAGCAGGAATAGGCAAGTTCACGATCTACACACTATTGAGAATTAATGGACTGACAATGTCAACTTCTAGTCTTTGGCTATGCTGCCATCAAACCCGTCCTCAAGCTCCAAGGCGCATACTCAGACATCTGCGAGCTCAGTGACAATGCTCACGATACTTGTGTCGAGATTCGCCTAAACCTCATGTTCACCGTCGCCGCCGTGGGCACAAATGTTGCAGCTCTCCCAGTCGGCGCCATCCTCGACCACTTTGGTCCTCGCGTGTGTGGCCTGCTTGGATGCTTCTTCCTCACTGTGGGTGCATTGCTCATGGCCTACGCTACCTCTCTCCCCTTCGATGCCCTGCTCCCGGGGTACCTCTTTCTCGCCCTTGGAGGTCCCTTCACCTACATCTCGTCCTTCCAGCTATCCAATGCCTTTCCTCGACACTCGGGCTTTATCCTTGCCCTCATGACGGGTGCATTCGACTCTTCGAGTGCTTTGTTCCTTGTCTACCGGCTGATATACAACGCCACTGATGGAGCCTTCAATTTGCGCCGATTCTTCCTGGTCTATCTCGCTGTTCCCGCTATTATACTCGTTAGCCAGATACTCCTTATGCCCGCACAGTCCTATAAGACCGTTGGCGAACTCGTCGGTCAGGCAGAAGAGGCAGATGATGATGCCATTGACGATGCAGACAGCGACACGCAGTCCATGCAAGACCAGATCGATGAGCACACGGCTCTACTGCGCGAAGAGAGGCGCGAGGAGAGAGAGCGGCGCGAGGCTGTGGTCCATGATATCGAGAACCTCCTTGGCTCGGCAAAGGGCGACCGTCAAGTCGAAGCCAAGGAGAGACAGCATGTAGCCTCGGGCGTCTGGGGTGTGCTTCACCACTGCACCGTCCTCGAGCAGATACGGTCCCCATGGTTCATCCTTATCTGCGTCTTCACCGTGGTGCAGATGACGCGCATCAACTTCTTCGTTGCTACTATCCGCGCGCAGTACGAGGCCATCTTTGGAGACCACGAGCGTGCCGTGCGGGTAAACACCTTCTTCGACGTCGCCTTGCCCGTGGGCGGTATCTTTTCTATACCCTTCATCGGCACGGCCCTCGATCATGTCAGCACCGTCGTCGTTCTCGCAACTCTTGTCGCTTTCGGAACCCTTATCGGTATCCTGGGTGTTTTGCCCTATGACTGGGCTGCGTATACCGGCATCATACTCTTTGTTCTGTACCGTCCATTCTACTACACCGCCGTGTCGGATTACAGCGCAAAGGTCTTTGGCTTTCGGACTTTTGGGACCGTGTACGGCCTCATCATTTGTCTGTCTGGCTTGTTGAACTTTTCACAGTCGGGCCTTGATATCTTGTTTCACGAGACCTTCAATGATAACCCTGTACCAGTTGATGTAATACTCTTGCTTCTTGGGCTTGCTGTTGGCGTTTCGCTCGTGAGCTTTGTTGCGATACAGCTTCGGAGGATGCATCAAAAGGCTAGGGCGGGGATATCTCAATGATTTATGGAAGCATTATGCATATTTCTTGGACAGAAGCGCCAAGTTTCGTCACGTCGTTCTTTTTGGGTTCCAAAGACAGCTGGATTGTACTTTTTGTTATCAGAGGATGTTTCACTAACTAGCATGTAAGGTAGCGTTGAGTTTGAATTGTTCATCTCTAGAATGATAAAATGAGCTATTCGTCATTGTATCAGTCTCCTATCATCGAGTCTAATACTGGCCTGCCTTGTGTCTGCTTGAGTAGAGTGCCATAAAAAAAGGGGGGAGGTTGGAGGGTTGAAGGGTTGGACAGATAATAGTTTCTGACCGTGTGATTAGGAGACAGAAGTATTGTACCTTTAAGTCTTATTTTGCACACTGAGATAGTACAGCATGTCCCAAAGTGTTGAACGTGTTCATACGTCTTCTCTGCCAATATAAAAAAGATGGCAAGGTAGCCCCTCACACCTTGAATTTTTGGGAAGTAGTCTATATATCCAGATACCAAGATCTACCATGTAATCAGTCGCGGGGTAGCATCCCATTATACGTCTTGACAAAGCAGCACCTCGATGTGCTTACTCGTACTCGGCCTTGGGAGTGCGGAAAGGCTCCTCACCACAGTACTGACCCCAACCGTCAAGCCGAGCAGAGGCCCACTTGATGATCTTGCTGAAGCCCGTGTCCTCCTCCTTGGCGGTGCAGTAGTAGTTCTCGTCCGACGAGCTGAGCTTGCCCGTCTTCTCCACCGAGGGGGGGTACTCGATCTGGAGCACGGGCTTGCCGGCATCGATGTACGTCTGGAAGTCCTCGCAGAACGGCCAACTCTCCTCGTTGGGGTCGCTGTTGCCGCGGCAGGACTCGAGCACGGCAAAGTCGAGGCTCGAGACGAGGTCCTCGGCGATCTCGGGGGCGTTCTTCTGACCGACCAGGAGAGGCTGGCCATCCTCGGTCTTGATCGAGTGGGCGTACTCGGCGAGGTTCTTGAGGTAGTTGGTATAGTCGGACGACTTGAGCTTGAAGCCCGAGGGGTCGTTATCGTCTTGCTGCCAGGCATCCACATTATCAGGGTCGACGGCATCGCAGCCAACCTTGGCTGCTACATCGAGGCGGGCCTTCTGGAGCTCAAGAACACGCGGGTGGCGGATGTCAAGGTACCACTCCTTGTCGTCGTATGGGTAGGCAAGAGAGCGGCCAATGACCTCGGCAGGGAAGTCCTTCTTGTCGTCATCCCAATCCTGAAGAGCTCCGGCGTTGAAGTAGCAAATCACAAACTTGCCAGCGCTCTATTCGAGTTCATCAGTCAGTGTCAAGTGCGACCACTCCCTCTCAGGTGTAGCAGTTTCTCACCTTGAGCATAGGGATCATCTTGGGGAAATCACGAGCATGACCCAGGTCAATGTCCCAGACCTTGGCCTTGGATGGGACAAGATCATTGATGCTATCGTGCTTGATCGGGTCATGAATGCAGATTTCCCACTGCACGCCAGGCTTAAAGTCCGAGAGACCAGTGGCCGCCCCGGTAGCTGCGGGCTTGGCTTCCCGGGCAACTGTTGAAGTAGCCTTGTTAGTCCCATGGATTGGGGTGTTGATCACAGGAGGCACATTTTGAGTAGTTGCGGCACCCCTGTTAACACGGCATTCACCTTTACGACGAGCGTTGATGGAGCCTCCAAGGGCCAGAGCAGAAAGGGCAATTCGGCTGAAAGCCACCATGGTTGGTGATCGATTCGAAGTAAATGTCGACAAAGTAAGGATGTCAGGGGTGGTTGCTCACAGCGCCACTATTTTAAGCATAAAACGAAGCTTAGTGCGACAGGGTTGGCTGATAGGAACGAGACGAATGTCAAAGGAACGTGGACGTGAGAAGGACTGGTTTTCGGAAGGCCCAGGTCAACTACTAAAGATCAAGTAAAACCAAACACCTCGTGCGCTTGGGCTTCGCTGTAATTATATTGATTTTTTTTCACCGTCAGCAAGGAACCCACTTGGTCGCTTAAGTCGAATCCACCAATGTTTGTCTCGATCCTGTGAACATGTAAGCCGTTTGGGCCATGTAAGACGAAATGAGACCTCCACCGAGGATCTTTATCAGACGCTGGCCCACGCATGATGACGAGTGTAATAGCTCCGTGACAGCGTCATGTAATGTAACATGTAATCAGGTCCCAGGCAGCTAGGCATGTTTATGCATTAAAGATGGGACGGTAAGCTTGGAGAGGGAACCGTTCTAGGTGGAACCGTCCCGTTTTCCATAGGATCGGGAGCCGCCAGGGCCAGGTTTCGCACCATCTGTATCGGGCGTAGTCTTCAGGTGGTGGGCTGAGCCAGATCCTACCTACTCGGCCCCTTAAACAGGCGTCATCAGCTCCACGTAGATCCTTGAATCGGATTAATTCGAAGCGCCGCAAGGGTATGTTTGTGATTGATCACGGCCGCGGTCCGCTCTAGCCCTACATGAGGACCAAACTTGTCGAGAATGGGTTCTAAAGTTCCATGGCTGTCCCCACGGCAGCTTCCCGTGCTCTCCGGATCTCATCGCGCCTCTCCTCGTTCTCCTCTTTGAGTCGTTCCTCAACCTCGTCTCTGATGGCACCCAGGTCGGGCGGTATCGTTTGAAACTGAACACTCGGTGCTGCCTGTACAAAGCGGAGCTGCTCTGTAACGTGCTGTACAATCTCTTGTAATCGTTTTGGAGGGTTGCGGTTCGGTCGCGGCTCGCCGAGGATCTGCTCTAGAGTAGGAAAGAGAGTGTCTTGCCTAAAGTGTTCTCGCCACGGCGCATGCTCCGGCAAGGTAGGATTGATCTTGTCTTGACTGTTGATGGCGATGCTAGTCTCATACGTCCACGCCCTGGCGACGTTCCGTGGGGTATATCCGCCGCCACCAAACAGGATCATTGGGATGCCCATCTCCTTGCAAAACTTGACACAAGCTCCGTGGCCTTGCACCTGCAGGTTGAAGCGACCAAGGCGATCTCCCGCGAGGGAATCAGCGCCGCATTGCAAGGCGATAGCCCCAGGCCGGAACTTCTCCACGATCTTGCCAATCACGGTGTTGAACAAGTGATCATACTGTTCATCCGTAATGCCATCGTTCAGGGGGACGTTGAAGGCGTGGTGAGAACCCGGGTTATGCTCGCTCTTAGGACCGTTGTCGTCGAGGGCACCGGTGCCTGGGAAGAAGTTGTTTGGGTCGTATTTGTGGAATGAGACAGTCATAACTCTGTCGGTGGAGAAAAAGGCCTCTTCAACACCATCGCCATGATGCACGTCAATGTCGATGTACAAGACGCGAGGATAATAACGTAGAAGCTGGAGAATAGCGAGCACGATGTCGTTGATGTAGCAGAAGCCAGAAGCCTCGGACCTCTTTGCATGGTGAAGACCGCCGCCCCAGGAAATAGCAATGTCGGCCTGCTTGGAGCAGATCTTCCTGGCAGCGTCGAGAGAACCACCGGCTGAAAGGGAACAGTAGTTATAAAGACCATCAAAAAGGGGGCAGTCAGAGCCACCCAGGTTGAACTTGAGGTCTAGATTTTGGTTCTCAAGATCTCGTGGCACGGGCTCAGGCAGGACGGTCCCGAGAAAGTCGAGATAATCTGTAGAGTGAAAGTCGGCTAGTTCTTCGTACGTGGCGGCCCGAGAGATGTAGTTGTCCATGGCAAAGGACATGCCATAAGAGTAAATTAAGCTCTTGGAGAGCGTCAAACGCCAGGGCTTCATGGGGTGGGTGACGCCAAAGTGGTGCTTCTCGATATCAGGATTGCAGTGAAATGACACGTTGTATCCCTTTGGCCGCGTGATGCCTGACTCCTCGGCGAAGCGTTTGCACTTGTTGTAAAATTTGGCATTGTCCATCTCACTTGCCAGCCCAAGCGGCGCATTCGAGTACTCCTCAACGACCAGGTTATCGCGGTCCTCATCTGCAATGTGGGGGAGATAGTTGGGTTTTGGCACCCGATATCTGTAAGAGTCTATGTCCATGGCTGCGGACAATGGCGACAGTGTTGTCGATGTTCAAGATGCTTTTGGTGGATGAGTGAATGAGTAAGCAGGGTTCACGAAACCGGCGCGTTAGCTTATGCACTTGAGGTGAGATGAGAAATTCGATGTTGCCAAGGTCGATAATTCTGAAGCACGAGAATACAGGAACGTTCGCCGGGTCGTGGTGTTTTGTGCCGACGTCGTGACGATGTTGGAGTTGAGTTGAAGGCTGTTGTATCTGGGAAGATGGATCGGCTCGAATGTCGAGATTCGCAAATGGCAAGTGGTTGGCGGCGACCAGGAAGCGACCTGCAGCTTGCAACCTTTTAGCGTGCATGAGCCTCGATCTAAGCCCAACGTGGTCTAGCAGACTCAAAGTTGTGGCTGCAACGTGGAAATGTCCAGTGGCGCGCCGAGGCTGATGAGACGTCACCTCCCGTCCCCCTCGGCTGGACTTTTGTTCCGCGTCTCTCCAAAACTTACATTGCGCCTCTCCACAAATCGCAACATCGCTCTCAAAAGGAAACCTACTTGGAGAAGAGGACACTTCCGTGTTTGCTGCTCGCTTTATATCATCGCGACCGCCAAAACACGCCCTTCTTCATCCTCCAAAGAACAAGAACAACTCTTCCTTTGTGCACCAAGCAGGAGCCAGCGGGTACCGAGGTGAGCCGAGCCAAGTCATTCACGTCGAGTTGCTCTCAGCGCTTTCTCTGATATCAAAGCGAGCCTACCACTGTCTTGGGCGTTGCTCGTGACAACCACTTCCTCCCCCTGCTCTTCGCTCGCTGCCTTCGGGCGTTGGGACCCGTCTGGGACCACTTCTTTCTTCGGTCCCTGCTTGCCCTTGTCCTGCTTGACCAACCACCAGAGACGCCTGTCTATTCGTTCTGTTTCTCTTTATCTGCATCTCCATCCCACCTCGTGCCATATCCGTCTAGCACGTCGCATGGGGTCTTGAGAACTTGGACGTCATCGCTTTCTTATATCAGCTCTTGTCGCGGGGCTATCCCATCGTTAACAATCATGCCTAGAGACGACCTATCCATTGACTTCGTTAAGAGGATGCCTCAAGCCGAGCCTCTCGACCCCGGCTTGATCCTCGACGACTGGGTCAACCGCGTCCAGAACCTCCCCGAGGAGATCCGCTTCATTCAAGAGGAGATCGCCGACAAGGACCGCCAGTATACCGAGTGCCTCCGTACCATCGAGGACCGCGACGGGAAGATACAGAAATGGATAAAAACCAATGGAAGCCACGAGCCCAACCCTAAGGAGGATCTCCTCCGTGCTCAGGTCCGCGAGAACTATGCGCGGGCTGACCAGCTGTCGCAAGAAAAGATCGCCTTGTGCCAGAAGATGCAAGTCATAACCGACAAGCACTTGCGAAGTCTAGACACCCAGATCAAATTACTCTACGATCGAGCCGAGCCTGGCTTCACCGACCCTGACGATGTTCCATCATTGCTCCGACCGAGCGCCGCAAACCATACAGCACCCTCGATTCGCGCCATCAACCCAGCGAGCCATGTCACGGCTACTGGCCCCGCAACCCCCCTTACTGCTGCGCAAACCTCTTCCAATCCTACGCTTGCCCGACTCCCGAACCACCCCAACGTTCGACATGCCCAAGCCCAACAGCACGCCGCGTCCGCTCCTGCCACGCCAGCAGCTAGCATGATCTTGAATAGACAAAGGGAGGGTTCTGCAGGGCCCGCAACGAAGCGGGCCCCCAGGATAAACCCTTCGCTGGGGAATGTGCCAGCTACATCAAGTGGCCTAGCAAGGCATTCATCGCTCGGGCCAGGCACTCCTAAGGGGGGTGCTGCCGGAGGACCTGGATCTCTCGCTAGAGCCGGGAGCGCAGGCCCAAGATCTGGCTCAGTCAAGTCGATAGGAAACGCGAGTGGTCGCCGGGGCACCCCTACTGGCGGTGCGCGCAAGAAGATCATCAACAAGTCATCGCTTTCTCGCGTCAAGAAGGTATCGAATCGGAATTCGCCTGCACCGACTGTCGATAGCGAGTTGTCCGACGTTGACAGCGGAAGCGGGGATGACGACGACGGCGCCGATGGTCGATCGAGGGGAACGCCCGCCTTGGATGGCAAGGATGGAGACGGGGACGAGATATTGGGCGACGCTGATGACGATGACGAAGAAGGCGGTGACGACAAGAAGTACTGTTTGTGTCATAACGTGAGCTACGGGGACATGGTTGCTTGCGACAATGACAACTGTCCCTATGAATGGTTTCACTGGTCGTGCGTTGGACTCAAGAGTGAGCCTAATGGGACTTGGTACTGTCCAGTGTGTACAGAAAAGTTTCAGAAGAAGAGCAAGTAGCTCGCAGATGTGGGCATGATGCTGGGGTTTAGGTTGCAATTGCTGGTGTTTGGTGTGTGAAACTTAAGTGCGTTAGATTTGGCGTTTCGGGGACAACTTATACCCAATATTGGTTCGAGTAGAGCGACTTTTGAGAGTGGAAATTGATCCAGCGTGTGCCTCAGCTTGGGGATCAACACTGTTGACTTTGTTTTTTCATCTTTGGCTTGATTTGTTTGACTATGAAGGCCGAAGAACACATTCGACGACGCCACGCCTGACACCCTCGGCCTCCTCTCTTAATAACTCTACCAGCGCCCCCTTTTCCCTTGCTTTGTCGACAAAATCATCCAGCGAGCCACCGACACCAAAGTACAGCCTCTTTGCTGCGACATAGGCGCCGGCTTCGCTTCCATTGGTACTCCGTTCCCTCTCGAGAACAGAAAACAGGGTCTCGAGGAACGCCTGGAGAGCAAAAGGGGAATATATGGTTTCGGCGCCAAGAAGAAGTGTGCTGCTGGGCTGGCTCTCCCCCGCGGGTAGAGTGTAGAGCAGGTCGACGAACTCTTGCGACCAAGCACCCGAGACAAAGGAGAGGTTGATGTTGGATGTGACGAGAGACTGTTGAAAGGCAGCAAGAACTTCAGGACCCAGCTCGACCTCACCCTCTATCGAGAAAGCGTCTTGGAGAGCGGGTATTTGAGGGTTGTTCAGTGCCCAGGAGAGGATGAAGTTGGGGAGTGTGACGAGCTGGAGGACTGAAGGGTTGTAGTCTGCCAGAATGAGAGATAGAGGCTTGTTCTCCGAGTGTGAAGCCATGGTCCATTGGAAGAGGGCCAAGGTAGGTAAGGCGGTGCCACAGCCCAGCTGTTGAAACATGTTAGAGATCATGTTGACACACCACGTCGATTAAAACATACCTCCATGACCCGCAAGGGCATCTGCTGCAACGTCGAGAGAGCTTTCTTGGCCGCAAGGACCTTGACAAGGTCAATGCTGCTCTCCCAGCTCTTGAACCCCCCCTCATAAACCCCCGTCTTGACATCATGACTGCCCAGGCCTTCGGACTGCGCACCAGCGACATCCTCCTCCTCGGCCATCAGCTGCACCCTGACATCCCACAGCTCCCTCCGCAGCAGCTGCACAGCTGTGCCGTCGTCGAGCGTCACATTGAGCGTGCTGTAGGCGATCTTAGACGGCAGCTGGGCGAGCAGATCCGCGAGCTGGTGGTGAGTCGGCGGCAGTTGAGGCTTTCCGGGCACGGGGAATGCGCTGCTGGCGGCCGGGGCTGGGGCCGGGGCAGATTTAGGGGCCGAGGACGTCTGCTCGTCGTCGGAGATGTCGTCGCCGGCGAAGCCAAAAGAAAAAGACATGACGGGCGTTTTGCTTGTGGTTTTGCTCTGCGAGGTCTTGCTTCACTGTGAGTGAGCTACAGGGCTTGATAAAAAGCTGTGAGTGTGTGCACTGTGCAGTGGGGCGCAAACGGAGAACTTTTTCTTGTATCGGGCACTGTGCTGGCCTACTGAAGAAGTCCGTCACCACTTTGGCAGGCCGGCTCTCTCTTGTTTCTCAACACCACGCTCTTTGGTTCGGAATAACAGTAGTTCGCAAATAACTAGCCTCGATATACTATGCGTCCGTCCGTCCTGAGGCTGGCAGCTGCCGCCAACACGCAGCGCGGGCTCAGGCCAAACCCCATGGCCCTTCTTCCCCCCGTCCACCTCTACCGCCGCCTCCTCCGCGCCCACCGCAAGTATCTGCCAGCTGAGATGAGGCTTCTGGGAGACGAGTATATCAAGGCTGAGTTTAGAGCACATAGAAAGGTGGACAATCCGTCTCATCTGGTACGTCGATTGCCTCTCTTTTGACATGTCCCCCGGCTCGGCTAATGCGGTTCCAGATTGGCTTCTTGACCGAGTGGCAGCTCTATGCGCAGAAGATAGAAGGCGATGCCTGGGTAGGCGACAAGCTTGATGAGCAGAAACTTGCAAAGATGAGTGGTGAGTGAGGCTGCATGCTTATTCTGATTTCCGAGACTGACGACATCTGATAGATGAGCAGATAGCCCAGCTGTACGAGTTAATGCAGGCGATCCAGAACAGGACCAAGGAGGGCGGCGAGTCAGAGTCATAGAGGCTCATTATATTAACTGTAGACTAGACCAACTGTACAACTATGTCAACCTCCAGCATGTCTTCCATCTTGCTTCTATCTCGCTGTCTTGTCTATTTATCTATCTACCTTCCAATGCCTCCGCAATCCAGCTTGCTTGGATGGCGCTGACTTTCTTTGCATAGTTCTTGTTGGTATACACGTGCTCAAGAAACATGATGGCCTCCTTCTTTTGTCCATGCAGCACACTGGCAGGATGAATGGCGACGACATGCTTGCCGTGGACAGTGACAAAACTGGCATCCGGGGCCAACATGGCCGTCTTTAATGCGAAACCCCGGAGGAAGCACTTGAGCAGCTGCTCGGCCCGCTCTGGAGCAATCGGGATAAAGGGCTGAGGATCAGCTGGTGGAGCCTCGGACAGGAGTTTCTCCTTGAGGCACATGCCACGAAGCTGCCTTCGGATGTTCAACGCCTGTCTCATGTTGCGCATGTTGATCTTTCGTTGCTTGCACCAGTTCACCCTGTCCACGTTCTCTGCCGTGTACTGCTGTATCGTGGTGAGATATGTGATGATGTCTCCCTCACGACGCTGGAGTTCTTTTCTGAACGCCTCGACTTCCTCCTGGGCTTCCTCGGACTGAATGCTTAAGAAGATGTCCTCGCCTGAAGTGATGCACGAGATGATATCAATCGCTTCGACCACGCAGTCAAACTCGGGCTGCGCAGCGGCAAGGAGCACTGCTCCCAGTGGCGCTGAGATGGGCAAGCGAGCCATTGTTTCACCAACTGTCGTGATGGTGCCGTCGTCGTTCAGTGCCCCAAGGAAGTGTAGATGAACTAGAGCCTTTTCGATCGCCTCTGTTTCCGGTGGATCCATGAGGGGAAAGGCAAGGACGTCCTGAATTCCACGGGCTTTCATCGTCAACACAGCTCCTAGCACATCGTTCCGGAGAATCTCGGGAAGATCTGACTCCTGGAGTGTCTTAAAAGCCTGTTCAGTGTACAAACGGAAACTCTTGCCTGGCCCTTCACGGCCAGCTCGACCAGTCCGTTGCACAGCTGATGACTTGGAAATCGGTTTGGCGAGAAGAGACTCCATGCCCAGTCGTGCTCGATACTGCTTCACCTTGGCCTTGCCGCAGTCCACGACATACCTGACTCCGGGCACGGTAACTGATGTTTCGGCAATATTTGTTGCCAGCACAATCTTCCTAGTAAAGGATGCCTTGACGGGCAAAAAGGCCTCGCGCTGGGCATCCATCGATAGCTGGCCGTACAGAGGAAACACCTTGACCTTGGGGACGTTGGACGCCAGTGTCTCTGTGTATTCCTCAATCAGCTTTTGCGCCGCTTCAATCTCTTCCTGACCCGTCAAGAAAGCGAGTATATCCCCGGGGAGCTGCTCCTGCAGATGTATCTTGAATACCGTCTTGAGAAGAGCGTCCTGGAGGTCGGCTACCGGGCGTGGTTCATGCGAGACTGTAACGGGATATTGCCGTCCTTTGATCTTGAGAACTTGGAGAAGATCTGTGCTCTGGGTGCTGGGTCGAACGTCGCTGAAAAATTCTTGAATTCCTTCCACATCCGCCGTTGCACTCATGATGACCACTTTGAGCGGGATGCCACCGCGGCCTGAGAGGTCCCCTGCCAAGATTTGTTTTAGGAATCCGACGAGGAGATCAACGTCCAGACTTCGCTCGTGAATCTCATCAACAACGATGGCGCTGTAACCCCGAAGATTGGGGTCCCGTAGAAGCTCTTGGAGTAGCATTCCCTCCGTCAAGAACTTGATTCTAGATC
Source organism: Fusarium cicatricum (assembly GCA_021730345.1). Taxonomy (NCBI): domain Eukaryota; kingdom Fungi; phylum Ascomycota; class Sordariomycetes; order Hypocreales; family Nectriaceae; genus Fusarium; species Fusarium cicatricum. The sequence goes on from JAJODA010000662.1 coordinate 24,870, forward strand.
CTTTTGGCACCTGGTGATCGAACCGAACCGAATAACCAACCAGACCATCCGGTCGTCCTTTTCCTAGCGGTGTGCCGGCTTCCTGGGCGACTCGATGCGCCAAGGTTGTAGCGGCGACTCGTCGAGGCTGCGTGATTGCGACCATGCCTCCCACCGAGATCTCATCGTCAGACCCAGAGATCTTGACCTTTTGACGTCTGCACCAAGACTCCTGGTAGATGAACTGAGGAACCTGGGTACTCTTACCCGAACCCGTCTCACCCACTAAGACAAGTACATCACTGCCTGACTTTCGTAACGCCTCCTGGATCTCTTGGCGGTACTGCCATATGGGAAGCTGCTTGCGCGTCTTGAGCAAACCACGATCCTCCCGTCCCCGAGGTTTGTCGGATACTCGCTCCTTATTGAAATTTCTGGGACCTGTAGATGTCTTGTCTTTCTTCTCATTCGGTTCAGTAACCAGTGGCGATCGCGGTGTGAATTCCTTTATGGTGGTAGCAGTAGGAGTGATCTTGTCTGGCTTGGGAGCTGGCGCTGTGAGATATCCCTCGAGGGAAATCGCCTTTCCTCCAATAGTGACAGCATTCGGGTCTGTGTGAGTCTTTCTCCTCTTGGCAGGACGGGCAGCAATATTTTCTGTTGTCATTTTGACAGTGGTGAGACTTGCTGTTTGAACGACTAAGTCCTTTCTTAATCTTGGGCGCAGGGAAAATTTGAGTGAGGGCGCATGCACAGTGCCCAGAAACAAACACTGTGCATCATGGGAACGCTTCTGTCATGGCTCTTGCGACAACGATATGATCGACTTAGAAATGCAAGATAATGCGAATCAAGGAATTAGTTGAATAGCAATCTATTTGATAGTTCTATCAGACTTCCCCAGTCGCCTCGCAAAGGTTTCAGTAGCCTCCGTGAGAGAATATACCACAATCCTACTTGACATACAATATTGCGATATGAAGCGAGAAACAGCTGACAATGCGCCAGAGTCATGCAAAGTCTCCTGTTGATCAACGCGTCGTTTCTTTCATAATGGGAGAACTGCATGTGAAATTGACAGTTGAAATGCTAAGAGGAAAGACACGACAATCTCGAAACAAACCGGAAACAAAACTCCTTCAGATTTATTGCAAGTTTGCCTCATACAAAGCTCTGTAGTCTGATTCTCCGTGCTAAGGCCTGCATACAAGCCGTGTCTCAACCAGACCAACCTTGGACGCTTCCACAAGGCCAGAGACAGCCAAATCAAAATGTGTACATTAAGTCGTCACATGCCCGCCCTCTTTCCGTTTTGTAATGATCTCTAACATGCGATGTACTTGGAAGCCCATTAGTTGATGCGGGCCAACCGTTCTCGGTTCATCCTCGTGGCATCGTCCACAGCATCGCTCTGTGTGCGTGGTTAGTCTTTGACAAGCTGACTAAAACTAAAGTAAAATCACGTACCTTGTTCATAATACGGTCGATCTGCTTGTTCTGCGTGTCCACTTCCTTGCCGATGGCCCGTCCAACCATGTTCATCATGGACACTTGGCCTTCCAGTTCGTTGATGCCGTCGTCAATTTGGTCCTCGAGCTCATCTGCGCCCTCCTCGTCTTCCAAGTTGAACTTGCCGTAATCCTTCTTGCGTGGCTGTCCGCGTGGCCTGCCCGAGGCATTGATGTCCTTGAAGTTGGATTCCATGCGCTGCATGGCTTGGAAACCATCCTTTCGAGTAGCTTCACGCTGATCTCGCTCAGCTCGGTGACGTGCCATGACCTCCTCATCTGCCTTCAACTGACGTTGCTTGGAAGTGAAGGGGTTGCTGACATGAACAGCAAACATGCTGCCATTAAGCGTCTTGAGCTCGGCAGCTCGGTCCTGGGCGATCTTGTTCTGGTTGGCAGCAAGATCGAGATGCTTCTCAGTGTTGTTCAATCGTTCGCCCTGACCGCCCAGGCGAGCGAGGGTAGCCCGGCCAACCTCGTTGGCTTGCCTGGCCATCTGAACCGAACGGTTGACAGACGACGCACTCTCCTGCTGAAGTTGTCGCTTCTCTTGGAGAATAGCTTGGTATTCAGCGTCTTCTTGCTCCTCGGCGGTCAACTGGCGCTCCTCCCCATAGCCACCGGATGAAGCACCCCCTGCTCCTGATTGTGGGTAGGCACCATTTGCGGGCTGCTGCTGCTTCTGAGTGTGGCGTTCTTGAGCACCGGAGAACAGAGCATCTCGATTGTCGTCGGGTTCGTCGCGGCCAAATCCGCCATAGCCACCAGGGCCTCTAGCTCCAGGTGCTGGGGCGGGGCTGTTGTATCGGTTCTGAGGAGCTGCGTCGCCATATCGGTTACCGCCATAGCCACCGCCAGATCCGTATCGGTCGGCACCGTAACCGCTTGGTGCCTGAGAGGTGTAGCTTGGTGGTGCGGGCGAGGGAGGACCGCGAGGGTTGGGAGCCTGAGGCCCAGGACTGCCGGGACCACCAGGGCCATTATTGAGGCCGACACGGGCTTGTTGATAAGGAGTCATGTTGGCATATTTCGCATCATCGGCATAGGGGTCCTTGCCGCCTTGTTTGGCGTACGGGTTGTCTGAGGAGGAGACGGACTGAGACGACTTCTTGCGGCCAAAGAGGGCATGGCGGCCGCCATCGTCGGCGTCATCGCCTTTCCTTCCGAAGCCGAACTTCTTCATGGCGATATGAGGGAGGATCAGTCGGATACGAGTTTAGGGTGATGCGTTGGATAGGATATGGTAGTCGCAAGAAGAGAGGCGAGGATGATGGTGAAGAGCTGAAAGGAGAAGATTGTACGGTAGCGCTGCCTTGAGAGAGGGTTGACCGATGGTTACCTTATGCATGCGCCAGGGAGCGGGACCCTGGCGGGCGGTGCTCCCCCACTCTCCAGTTAAAGTAAGGTACCTAAGGCAAGGTACCTTATTACTCCGTGTTAGACCTCAGTTACAGGCTGCCCGCTCACAGCTCCCGTCACAGCCCCAGGCCATAGACGCCCAACAAGCGCCCAGGCCCAAAGCCGAAAAGCCACCGTTCCAAATGGAACACCAAGAGGTTGGAGTCGCAGGAGTCGCAGGAGTCGTTGGACCCTTGGCTACGATTCCGCTTTCCCCCTGGCGCTGCATCCCTCCCCTGCAATTTCTTGATGCTTGAATTCTACGTTATCCTTTCGCTTCAAGGTCATTTTCTTACCATAGCCCGAGACTTCTTCTTCTCAAGGATTTGACAGGCTCCTTGTTGAATCCGGATAGCCGTGATCGAGGTATGTACGTGGCCACCATCCTAAGCCCGTGGCTCAGCGCTTTCGCTGCGTCAGCCAGTGGCGGCGCCCGCGTATTCCAGTAAGCTTCGAGATGATATTTTTGGCGCAAATCTAGTCTGTCAGCCTGATTCCCAGGAAAGGACTTGGTATCAGCTCCAGAAAACATTGGTTTTGCTGCATGGCCAAGACACATGCAGGACATGTCACTCAAGGTAAACAGGAATGTTGAACGAGGCTCTCCAAGCAATCCATGCGACTTACAGGAGGACAAAGGCGAATCCTTTCCGGGATTCACATCGTAGGAACCACACTTGCCTGAACTCTTTATTACAAATAACTCCCATACTCGCACTAATTTCTCCATGATTGGAATATCTCATGCAGTGGTCCTGATTGATATGATGGGAATCTAGAACACTGGAAAAGGCATCACGTGCCCACCTCGAAGAGCCATCAAGATGGACTTTCCAATCAGCCCACTGAGTGGATATTGACTCAGGCGCTCCACAGTGGCTCAATTCCACTGAAACCCGCTTGGAAGCCACCGCTAGAAGAACCATTGAGGCCATTCCTTGAACCCCAGGTTCTCATGAGACTCGCATGATTGGCTACTTGGCCGATGCGTCACCTCTGACTCGCTCTCCATTCCGACTTGGTCAGCCGGCAACTTCATCTTGGAATTTCCTACAAAGGTGCAATAATACGCCTCACAGTCTATGTTACACTATCCTCAAGCCTAATCGAATTTGACACAATCCAAACCGCTTGAACTTCGTCATGCCTTCCATCTACTAAGCTGGCAACTGACCGCGTCACTCCATCCTTCCTCGGAGTCGTGATCAACTCATCGCATCACCACCTCTCGCATCAAATCGATACACCATTCGAAATAAACAAGATGATATACCAAATATATCTCTCCCACTCTTTATTCGCTACTGGCTACCTCGACATACGACCAATACTACTTATATAGCGTACCGCATCATTATCAATATTTTGAAACCTTTGGATCAACTGCTCCCGTCGTTGGATTTCCGAGCTACCTGCCTCCTTTGAAACATGGCCTCCGTCTTCACTTTTGATCCTGACCCTCCACGGGTCTCGTCTCCTTGGCTGCTCCCAAACGACCCAGGCAAAGGCGATAACAAAAACGGCTTGGCTCCAGCAACCCCAGGAGCAACTCAGGAACCTCAGCCAGGGCTGTTATCAGAATACGGAGTCACGAAACTGGAAGCAGAACCCCAGGATGGCCCAACCGAGTACAAACTTCACTTGCTTCTTAGGCCGCGGAGAGTATTCAAAAGCATGAGCACTACTGGCAAGACTTGCAACCCTCGACCTGCTAAACCCTCGACTCCTTCTCCAGCTGGCTCCAGCCAGCCTCGTCAGCAACGGCTCCAGCATCTGACCACCCAGCTCTTGTGGAGGTTGCAGCAATCCTCACCATATCATGCCTCGAGCTCCAAGGAGCTAGCGCTCCCAAGGTTACCTGACGACAATGTCGACCTCTCGACCCCTCTCAAGTTGAGCAAGCTTGTCCCCGGTCTTGAGGAATCAAGGGGAGCCTTGTACGAAATTGGTGTGGCGGACGACGGCACACTTATTGGGCTCACTAAAGATGAGATGGACGAGAGTATCACGACTTTGAGGGTCATGGCCGCGAGCCTGGGTTGTTCTGTTGAAGTTCTTCGCATGGTCATCGTTGGAGATTGCGAATGGGTTGAGTCGACAGAGCTGGTGGACAGTTCGGTAGCACCTCCGGATGAAGTCCCTCGAAGCGGCAAGTTGTGGGTTGCTGAAGCACTCGTCATGCCCAATTTCGGTTTCGGAGGGGATGCCGCGGGCGACGACTCTATAGCAACCAAGGCAGGGCAAACAACAGCCAACAATGTTGCTACCCCAAGCCGTGGAAGCTCGACTACGCCTCAGCTGAGGGTTACATTCACTGGCCCCACGACGTCTGGAAAGTCCAGCTTGTTGGGCACGCTGTCAACCGGAACCCTGGACAACGGCCGTGGGAAAAGTCGCCTAAGCCTGCTCAAACATCGCCACGAAGTTCTTACTGGAGTCACCAGCTCGATAGCTCAAGAACTCATTGGGTACAAGGACCGATGTATTCTAAACTATGACCACGGGAACATTGAGTCGTGGGTCGACATTCACGACTGCTCCGAGAACGGCCGCCTTGTCTTTGTTTCTGATTCAGCCGGCCACCCGAGGTATCGTCGGACGGTTCTTCGCGGCCTCATGAACTGGGCACCGCATTGGATCATACTCTGTCTTGCTGCAGATGACACTGAAGCAGCGACCAAGAGCCATGGTGCTACATCCTCAGCTCAAGATGTCCTAGGCACCGCTGCAGCAGGAGTTGATTTGGTCAAGGCCCACCTGACCCTTTCGCTCAAGATGGACGTACCCATGGCTGTCGTCATTACTAAGATGGATCTGGCCTCCAAGGCAAGCTTGCAGAGAACCATGGTCAAGGTTTTGACCGCCATCAAGGAAGTCAGAAGGGTACCCAAGATCCTGCAGCCTGACCAGAAGCAGCACCGAGACTTGGATCATGTACCAGAGGGAGATCACGACAAGGTCAGAGAGCTCTTGAAAGGCGTCACTGAGAGCGGTAAACTATCTGAGCTTGTTCCGATCGTTCTGACAAGTACAGTGAAGGGCAGTGGTATTGGTCTCATGCATGCCCTCCTGGAAAACCTGCCTCTTCCTCCTGCACCGACCGCACGCGACTTTGTAGGGATGGTCTTGAATCCGGAACAACCCAAGTGCCTGTTTCATATCGATGACACTTTCAGCCTGCCTGCCTCATACAGCGCCTTGGCTGGCTCTGGACAACACCCTGAGCCGGGAATCGTCGTTTCTGGCCATCTTCGCTTCGGCCGACTCTCTGTTGGCGACAAGATAGTCATTGGACCATTCCCATCTGAAGAAGACGACGTGCGTGGCTCAACACCTGAGGATAGACCATCTCCCGGTAGCTACGGGCTCTCGATATCGCATCCATCCTCGGCAGAGCTGGCACGTATTGCCATGAAGAACGCCGTGTCAGCGTCGGCGATTACCGGAGAATGGCATGATGCGCAGATTGTGAGCATTCGAAATCTTCGGCTCCCCGTCATGGCACTCGAAGCGGGCCAAGCTGGCTCAATTGGCCTTGTCATCCGTTCATTGCAGAATGGCCACCGAAATGGCAGCCCGGGCTCATTTACGCCGGTTGAGGTACCTCGCATTCGTCGTGGCATGATTCTGGCTATTCCTTCGAAGCACATGGCAGATACTGGACTGAAACTGCAGGCTGCGAGCGGTTTCACGGCTGTCTTCAACGAGCCAGATACACAGACCTTGGCGGTTGGCTCCTTTGTGAACATTTACATTGCCAGCATCAGGACGGTCGCACGTATACGTCGGGTATCTCGCCAGGACAATGAATGGGAGGCCGGCACGGTGGCGACAGATGAGATCGAGGATATCTTCAACCTCAATGAAGATATTGAGCCGGAGACCAAAGAGACAAGGCCTAACCATTCGACGGGCGGAACCGAGGTGGCATTGGAACTCCTTTCTCATCGAGAATGGATCGAGATGGGGTCGAGGGTAATTCTATTGGAAGGCGGAAGCCAGGATAGATCTGGACTTGAAGGTTTTGTGGGCAAGGTTGTTGAGATTATTGATTGAGTACTTGAGCGAGCTTGTCAGGCTATTTTATCAGCCTGAGCGTGTATCTTGGTAATTGATTCTTTTGTTGGTTTATTATGAGCTATGGACGTCTAGTCCGTGTTATATGGCCCATCACTGCATCAATCGCTCGAAACTCGTATAGTACAACTCCCAAGACGCCAGTTATATGCAAAACATGACCGTAGTCCGCCCTAGGCTCTGACCAAACCATAGAATAATGTCCATGTCAAGACGAAACCCGAGATGCCGTTGAACATGCCACTGATCCAGAACTCGGCGAGGCCACGGTAGAAGCGGGATGGGTCGAGGGGGGCATGGCCCTTATGGAGTGACTCGGGCGCGACCTTGAGAACGTAGAAGAGGAGGGTGGTGATGACGGAGAGGGCAAAGTAGAAGAGGAAGCCCCAGTAGGACTCGAGGCCCAGGATGCCGGCGCTGACACCGAAAAGGGAGGCTGAGAGGCTGTGAATATTGGAAAGAGCCTGAGAAGGAAAAGAGTTAGTAAAAAGACACTAGCCACGTCAATGAAGCGCTTGGAAGTAATAACGGACCTTGGTGTTGTGCATCACCGACTCGGGAACGATGGGGTTGATCTGGAACTCGCGTTCAGACGGCATGGTCGCAGACATTGTTGAGAAGTTGTGGGGTGACAAGGTAGAGTCGCAATACTACTATGTATGGGGTTGTTCTCCTGAGCTTGGATATATGCGAGGCTATCGTCGGGACAAGGCAAGGCTGAGAGTCGTTGGTGAGATAGCTCTAGGTCCAAGGTGAAGCTATCCACGCGCGCCAGCATCGTGAAGTAATGACAGCGTGCTCGGTCCGACCGTCCTTCCGAGCCTGGGGACCGGGGGGACCCATTTGGAATCAAATCGCTGCGGGAGTGGAAGGCACGGACCAACCCTGGTGAGGTATCGGAAAGAACCCCTCTGCCCCTCCATCAGTGGAGGTCGGAAGCTGTGGCTCAATTGGGGGAACTGCCATATTGAACTTTGACAGCGGGGTACCAACCTGCAAGTTCTACTACGTAGTAGATCTCGTTGAATTTTACAAGGTCCCGATAGCACGCTGTCAATTCACTCGATAAGATACACATGACGACAATGGGACATTCATTTGAGCCTCTCAAGAACGACCTGTTGCTTCGCGCAGCATGGGGTGGGTTGTCCGCGCCTTTGTTGTGAGCCTGGTGCAAATACCTGGCGAGCAGCAGAGAAACATGGGAGAGCTTGTGCTGAGTATTGCCGTGTTGCGACTTAGGCCAGACCGTTGAGCGCCCGCCCATGTGGGTTATGCGACAAGGTGAGAGAATACTGGAACCCAGAAATTCCCAAGGGGAGGAGCATCATGGGAACAGAAGCTGATCAGCTCGAACGCCAGCCGGCCGCTATCTCCCCGAGTACCACGAGGCCAAGGGCAACCGAGACTTCTTTGAATGCTGTCGCGACCCCGAAGTCGCCACGACAATCACCCTTCAGCCCGTCCAGCGTTTCGCCGGCCTCATCGATGCGGCCATCATCTTCTCCGACATCCTCGTGATCCCGCAGGCCATGGGTATGCTTGTCGAGATGGTCGACAAGAAGGGCCCTCACTTTCCGAGTCCGCTCCGAAACCCCGACGACGAGCAGTACGGCCAGGTGCTTGCCAAGGGCGTTGACGTCGCCGCCGAGCTCGACTATGTGTACAAGGCCATCACGCTGACGCGCCAGAGACTTGAGGGACAGGTGCCACTGATTGGCTTCTGCGGTGCGCCGTGGACGCTGTTCTGCTACATGGTCGAGGGCGGCGGCACGAAGCTGTTTGCGCAGGTCAAGACATGGATCTACAGGTACCCCGAGGAGTCCAAGAAGTTGCTGGCCAAGATTGCCGACATCTGCGTGGAGCACCTGGCGCTGCAGGTCAAGGCTGGCGCACAGGTAAGAAAGAAAACTGGGCCGGAGCTGTCTTATAAGCGTTTGTAACTGACCCAGCTTGCTATATAGCTCGTCATGGTATTTGACTCATGGGCAGGAGAGCTCGGCCCTGCATCCTACCGCCAATTCTCGGAGCCCTACCTCAAGCAGATCGCTGAGAAGCTTCCCGCGAAGCTGCAGAGCCTGGGCCTAGACAGGGTGCCTATGACGGTGTTCCCCAAGGGCGCGTGGTATGCGCTTGACTCGGCGTGCGACCTGGGCTACAATGTGGTGGGTATGGACTGGCTGCACGACCCCAAGGAGGCTGTCAAGATCCGTGGAGACCGCAAGATTGTCTTCCAGGGCAACGCCGACCCTGGAGTGTTGTACGGCACTAAGGAGGGGATCACAACGGCTGTGCAGGAGATGGTTGACGGTTTCTGGGTGGATAGCAAGGGCTGGATTGCCAACCTTGGCCACGGTATGTGCCTTTTAAGCGCTGAGAAGGGTATAAGATGCTGACGAACTATCTTAGGAATTACCCCTGGCGTGAACCCGGATAACCTCAAGCACTTTTTCGAGGAGGTTCACCGGTTGACCAAGAAGAACTAATCAACAGGAGAGGAAAATGATTTAGACCCATGTCAAAACATGTTGTATTTTGAGATAGCATGCATGAATGACGGAATCCTTGATGATGTCTCACCAAGGTTGAAACGCCGTGTGAAGTGGATATATGCACTGAAAACAAGACGGGGAAACGGAAGACAAAAAAGCATGTAACATAGTAGAAAATCACGGCCATGGTAAACAATCCATCTCTATCCAATCCATGGCGCGCGAAGGGTGATATCTATACTTTTCCTCCCATGCTCCGTTGGTCGGCACTCATAATATTATCCTCCAAAGACGCCCAAAACACCGAGAAACACCAAGCTTTGGGGAAAAGATAGAAGAGACGTCAAAGAGCGGAAAATGCGGCTCTTGGTAAGAAAGATGAAAAAGAACAAGTCGTGACATTACGCCTTCTTGCCAAAGAGCCAGTTCTTGCCCTTCTGGGCGAACGACTCGGCTGCAGGGGCGGGCTTGGGCTTGGGCTTGGAGGCGGGGACGTCTTCTTCAGAGATGGCCTCCTCGTTGCTGGACTTGCGAGTCAGCTCAGCCTCGCTGCCCTTGAAGATGTTGCCGGCGCCGCCGCGACCGGCGTGCTGCGCTCCAGCAGAGGGGCGTCGAGGGACACTTTTTTGAGTCTCAGTCAGTACTTGAGTGTGCAAGTGAGGAATTTCATACGAAGCAGCATCCAAGTAATAACTTACGCCTCGACATCCTGGCGCTTGCGAGTCTCGCGGGGGTCGTTGTTCTTGGCCATGTTGCCCGTGCCGCCGCGGCCGGTTGTGACGACGGGTCCCTTGAGGACGGGCGTCTTGAACTCTTCGGGGTTTGTCTTTGGGCTCTGTGCCGAGTCGGCCATGTTGCCGGCACCGCCACGACCGTGTGAGGAGAGCATCGTGGTGAGTGTGTTTGTGTGTGTGTGTGTGTGTGTGTAAGAGATGAGGTTGTGTAGGCTTTGCAGTGAGTGTTTAGGGGGTGAAAAGAGTGAGCACCTAGGTCGTTGAAAGAGAAAAAAGCAACAAGGTTGATCTGTTTGGAGTGCGTCCGAGGATGGATGGCCACTTTTTAACCCGATGCCAAGTCCTTTTCTGATGTCGTTATCTTTTTGCCAGATTTTTTTTTTTTGGCCCTTTACTTGGACTGTCCCCATGATCAGAAAAAATAAACAGGCTGCCCTGCCCGCATGTTTGCTGCGGCCTTTTTGCCCTTAGCAGGCGCGGGGACGACGCCCAGCCAAGAGGGCGTGTGCCATGGAACTTCTATGTCTGGTCTAGGCTCGCTAGGCCACTCCGAAACTGGATAAAGCATGCTGGAATTTTCTACTGCCAAGTTTTTGTCTTGCTGCTGTCTCGGTTGTTTTTCAGATTTGGGGGGAGACTCTCTTGTCTTTATTTCTCATATGCAAGTTCCATCTATCCCATCGTCTTGTCATTAAAGGTCAGGTCCAGTATAAGTAGATGCAAGTACCCGTGCGCCAAGGGCTTGGTTTGTGCCGCCGGACCCAGCGCCCAAGACCCGCGCTGGAACGCCTGCCAGTCGTTGGATTATGGGTACGTAATGGGTTTTGATGTCCTCGTGGCTGCCCCAGACTCTTGGCGAGGTACCCAGAGGTACGAGGTCAATACAAGCTTTTCTCGCCTCGTTCAGTTCCATGGTACAGGACGTGACGGGAGGGGTTCCTTTCCAGCCCAGGTTCTGCTGGTCACTTGATAAAGTCATGCATTGCATCCCTAGATCTTTTTCTGTCAGGCACGAAACGGGACGAGACATTGGCCAATGATGGATGCCCTGAATCCCTCTTTGGTCTGCCACCCGACCTTAATTTCTTCTAAACTAACGACTCACTGCCGAGGCTCATCCAAGGTTCGCTCTCGCCGGCCTCCGTCTCAGCGGCGCTCGCTCCCGTCCAGCGGCGTTGCTCGGCCCCGAATCCTCCACTATTTCTGTGGCAATCCGCATCTGTCCTGCCAAGTACTAGTAGATACTGTCCAGCCACTGAGTACATGCTGACAGGGAGCTCATGACGTTGCACTCTGGACCCTGCCTCTGACGGCAGTCACAAGCCTCCAGCTTCCCTTGCTTTTCGCTGCCCTGTCGATCCTCCTAGCTCAGCACTAAACTCTCTCACAGTCTCGCATTAGACCACCCCCCTTGACGTTCAACAACAACTACTACAAGAGCGACAAGGCATACCAAAACACCCTTCAATTAACCCAACTCCAGCGCCAGCATCTAATACATTGTACCTAACAGGGGGCAATACCTGCTTGTCAAGATATCTGCTGCCAACCTTTATGGAGGCGGACTGAATGCGAAAATCCACATCCGCAGTCTTTCCGTCTTCGCCAACATCTTGGCTCGACACGCCTCACCGGCCAGCCTTCAGCTGACGGTATCAAGGGGACTAAACCCCTTCGTCTCTTTCAACTACCAACCTTGGACATTGCCCTCAATCGTAGTCGTCGTCTCCTCCATCGCCGCCCTTGATATTCGTATCCTTTCGGATGGGTATCTTGATGCCTTGTGACGCAAACGTCTTGCTTAGTGATGTGCTTTCGCACACACCTGGGAACTTCTTGGCCGAGTACACGTTGAACACCTCACTGAAGCACGACGACAGAATTGGTGCCCGGCCTTGGTTCACATTCGAACCTAGGCCCCCTACTCCACCAGGTCGTCCGACATTCACAAACGAGAATCTTAGTCTGCAAGGGATATGTTAGTATTTCTCAACAATGATGCTCTAATTTACAGCACTTACCGGAACGGTCCTTCAGTCCGCACACTCAGGTCTTGAAGGACGAACCAAATCCCCAATCGTTCCTCTGTATCGCAGAGGCGAAAAGCGCTCGCGGCCAAGCTGCCAATCAGATTTCTGGTAAACATCCCCTGGGGCTGGCCGCCCACAACCGCCATACGAGCAAGCGAGTTCTGTTCCTGTCCGTAACCGTTTCGGAACGGCGCCATGTTTGATTGACTCGGCGGAGGAGGGGCAGGCGGTTCGGAACTATAGCCGCCATGTCGCGGATGGTACTGCTGAGGCGGTCCGTACGAACTGCTAGACTGGTATGACGGTGCTAGTGTCTGTGTCAGCCCACGTCTATCCTGTGCGCATCTTGCTCTCTTGGGAAACTAACCTTGTCCATAACCCTGCTGCGATGGGTAATCTTGCGCGTAGCCCATGCTTTGCGATTGCCCATATCCCGAGTCACGACCAGGAAGCGCTTGGTGTTGATATGATGGCGTGGGCGGATCGGGGTTGACCAAGCTCGAGTAAGAGTATGTGCTCGACGAGGAAATGGCACCTGTTCCGGTCGATGATCGGACAAGGTTGACTTCTTGATTGCCCTCTTCGTTCCAGAGATCGACAGACAGCACGAACATGGTATGGTTAATGTCGCTGTGCACACGTTAGCGGGCGCCAGAAGGATACAAAAAGGTCAGCGTACCTATAGTCGATTTCTTTGCCTGTTGCGGGATCTAGAATGACAAGACGAACACATGGCGGCGGGGTGATTGGGCGACGGTCCTATCCCGAATTGTGAGCCCAAGAGATTGAGGTCTAGTCGAGAAAAGCTCACCTTATCGCCAAAGCCGCACATTCGCGCGCGCCTGGGTTGCTGTACCACATCAAGACTAAGAGGGCAGTGTCAGTGGGCGTGTCGAGGACAGAACGACTGTTGGGCCGATCTGCGACGAACCTGTATTTCCTTCCAGAGCCTTCTTCGATCTTGGAGAAAGATGTGGGCATCTGCTGACCGCGAGCATGCTGATCGATCGACGACGGGCCTGGGTGAGTTGTGGGAGCTTCATCAGGTCGAGGAGGAGGGTGCGATTGCTGATGAGGATGCGGCAGGGGATGTTGACTCGGATGAGATTGTTGAAACGAAGCGTATGGTGGGAGTTGCTGCTGGTGTTGCGGTGGGTGGTGCGAGGGGTGTCCGTGATGTTGGTGGGGAGGAAGCGGCTGGTGAGGATGCGGAGGCTGATGC
>JAJODA010000663.1:0-43911 GCA_021730345.1 Fusarium cicatricum
GACAATCTCGATCAGCCACGGGGGATCTAAAGGCGATATAATTCCTTGGCGAGTGGGAACTTATTAAATAAAGAAGCGCCTATATAGTTAGTTTAGCGCCTATATAGCCTCTTTATATTCTCTTATTAGATAAAGAGAGCTTACTAATAAGGGAAGTAGAGCTTCCCTTATATTCCCTTTATTATATATAATAAATAAGGGCCTTTATAGCTATTTCCTTAATAATAGAATAAGGCACTTTTAATCTCTCTTTTATAGCTCCCTTTGATAAATACCCACTATAGTATTAAACCAGTCAATCTTGCCTGATAGGAGGGTTGTATTTGCGGGGTGAGGAACAGATGAAATATTCCTAGGCTTTCAACATAGGAGCCACTCGAATCGACGCATTCCCGCTGCCAGCGAAGTTGATCCCGCAGATCTTCTCCGTATATTTCAACCGCATTTGCTGTAGGCGGTGTAACTTTCGAGTTTCCGAGAGGGGTGCGGCTAAATTTGAAGCCTGAGGCGAGTTGGAAGTGAGAGGTGAGCTGCAATTTAGCCGGAATAACGTCTGGCTAGATGGGTTCGAGGTGATGAATGTCAAACAATTACACGGCCGCTTTCAAGTTAGTCAAATGTCTTCTTCGAGCTACCTGACATCGAGTTGCCGAGGGGCTGAGGAAGGATGGTATGAGTAAAGGTTTGGAGGGTGTGAGGCATGAGAGCAGCGATCATGGACTGCAAATTCAGTAAAAGACATTCGGACTCATAGTGCGGCCAGCAGATAACACACCATCCCTTTTCAAAACCAAGCGTGTCTTGTAAAACTCGTAGTTAGAAGGCGCTCCTGTTCAATTTTATACTAGAGCGACTAAACAAACATTTTCCCTCCATGTGTAGGTACACCACTCTTTGCTTGACTCACTGGGCTAATAACTACAGGCCCCTTGACAACGCAATGAAATCATTCCAATAGGGTATCGAAAGCTAAAAAAACTCCAAGACTAAAACACATAGCAGCCAAAAGCTCATCTTGACCGCTTCCGGTCTCCTTTCTTCCTCTTGGAACTCGTTTGGAAGAAAAACGAGCCGAGGGCATCCGAAAACTTGAACTCTGAGTACTCCTTCGATCTATCTCTATCCTGGCCAGTCCTTCCTTCACGTTGCCTGTAGTTCTTACTCTCTGAGCTCCTCCCCTTATCCCGCCTCTCTTGCGATTGCTTCCTCTCCCTCCTGGGTCTTCCTCTGTCGTTTTCACTGTCAGAATCCTCGGGCGTCGCTTCCCCTTCACTCGAAGAAGAGTCGTCCTCATCACTAGGTGAGTTGTCATTCTCCTCAGACACCCTTTGACGCCTCAATTCTGACATCTCATCGCTCTTCCTGAGTGCCATGGTGACTGCCTGTAACGGCCCGACAGTCTTCCTTAAGGGCGATAGTATGTCAATCGACGCTCCGGCGTTCAGAGCTGCGACAACAACCGCCACTCCCTTTCTTCCCCTCCAATTTCCTGCCATACCCTGAACCGCAGCCCCCTTTCGGAGAACTACTCCAGCAATCTCACCCCAAGAAGGTTTCTCTTCGTTGCTGGCTGACCGATCATTGGGGGACCTCCGTAGGTATCTCCGATGGAGATCTCGCACATCGTACTCTCGTAGCAGTGACTCAATCTTCTTATCGCCAGTCTCTGCAGCCAAGTCGCGCACCTCACCCCAGTCTTCCATCAACCACGCTGCATGCTCTAGGAGCATCTCCGCACTGGCGTAGTCTGAGTGTCCGACAGCTTGGTACAGCGCGTTCGCATGCAACGGGTGCGTCGCAAAGACGCTGGCGCCATTATGCAAGAGAAGTCTCGTGATTGACTTTCGGGCCGCAAAAGCAGCAGCAATAATAGGGGCTCCATATCGACCACCCGTGGCGTTGACGTCGGCTCCATGGTCAATGAGTAGTTGCACCATGTCCTCGCTACCTAAGGCTACAGAAGCCTGGAGGGGGGATCCATAGACCCGACAAGGAGAGTTTACGTGCCATCCGTTGTCAAGAAGATGTTCCAGCTCTCCAGTATCATGTGCTAGGACAGCACGGCAAAGATAGTCGCCTATAAGGGCGTAGGAAGTCTTTATCTGGTTCGCAATCTCTTGCTCCTCTTTTCGCGACGAGGAATTGCCGTCGAGCAAATTCTGGAACATGCGCCCATGAACAAAGTTGTTCTCATCCCACGGGGTTTCAGAAACGGTAAACCCGCTGCCTCGCTTAGTGAACAAAGTGGTCCTTGGTTTCATGAGACCGTATTTCCAGACATATGTGTGTGCATGTACTTTGGCCATGTTTCCCGTATTGTCTTCGACTTGAACTTCAACGCTCTGTCGTTGCAGCATAGACTCTATCTCCGATCTATCGCTGTGCTTTGTTGTGGGAGTAGAAACCTTCATCAGGTACAGATTCCGCTCCGTAGTTGCAAGAAGGAGATCGAGATATCGAACTGCTTCTCTACTTAATCCAGTGATGAGGAATCCAACAACGCCGTTTGGGTTATTACCAGTTGTTACCACTGGGCAATCTATTTCCTTGGGTTGTTGCGGGATCGTCGTTTATGTCTGCTATCTCGTCTTGGGAGAGGTGATTTGTACCCGCTAGTAGATATGACGGTACCAGCGATGCTTGGGGTAGTGGCAAACAGTCGCGCTTGTACAAAGGAGGAGGTTTGATGGGCTCAGGGGGGATGAAAGTCTCCTTTTGACCAAATGGATCGTCTGGTGGAAACTGGTGCGCAGGCTTGGGCTCTGGTCGTTGATCCTCAAGGAGGCCAGTGAAACGCTGCGTGCTGGGAAACACACGACGTACGTCTTCAGGACCGAGTTCAATAACTTCATCGTCCTCCTCTTTTTGTGCGAATCTGACTTTCTTTTTTTCTGACTGCTTGGGCTTGGTTTGGACGGGCTTGGGTGTTTCGCTTGCCGGTGCTTTTGACTGATCTTTCACCTTTACCCGCTTTGTCTCAGCTTCAACGATTGGCAGTTGTTGGTGGGAGATTTGTGATGTTGATGTCTCTGGGTTAGGGGCAGACGGTTGCCCGACGATCTCTGTATGATCACTGGTGGTGCTGGAAATGTCGTGAAGCCTAGGAGACTCATCGTGTTCTTCTGGCTCCTCCTCTACGGGGACACTGGTCGATATCATGGTTCCAGAAGCAGGGCTCTCTGACTGTTCGATCCCATCTTCAGAAGCACAGTGACTGCAGATATAGTCAAAGTCCGTCTCCTCATCCAGAATTCTAGATCGAATTTGAGCGGCAGTAGGTCGGTCGGCAGCTTTCTCCTGTAGCATCGACTCTGTCCAGTCAAGGATCAAGGAATCTGAGCCAGCAGCCGAGTCACGGAGTTTCTGTATCCAAAGACGAGTGGCGGTTGGGTTCAGGCAGATCGTGAGCGATTCAATGCCGCGCTGAGAGTAGAAATCCAGCATGTCCTTATGGGTGTAACCGAAAAGGGCGGTGGCCATTTCGAGGAAGGCGCATCCTAGGGACCAGATGTCACTCGCCGTGTTTCGATCCTGAGCATTATTAGTATTGAGATCGTCGATCATGGACGAGGTAAAGGCTGGGGATGAGCGCTAGTAAGGAGGATGTGAAATGAAAAGTGAATAGGGTAATAAAAATACAAATGCCTTGTAGGGATCGAGAATAGAAATGAACCCAAAGTGCATGTGGCCAACATTCAAAAACAAATAGGAACATGTACTTACAGCTCCATCCATGACTTCTGGCGCCCAATACCGCGGAGTTCCAGCCCGGGGCCCATTTGTTGTTAGATGCCCGTCGAGGCAAATCCTCGATGTTCCAAAATCTGCCAACAAGACCTGACCGTTCTTGACGAGGATATTGTTAGGTTTGATATCTTTGTGTCGGATATTTTTCTTGTGGATATATGCCAAAGCTGTAACAAGACACCCAAAGAAGCATCTCAGGCTTCTCTTTCTCACGCCGGGATTAACATCCCTAGACTCTAGGTACTGGTGAAGGTCTGTGTCGGCAACCGGGCGCATGATCAATCCCAGATCATGCGAATCGGTGTATGAGCCTACCAGCTTGACGACATGTCGGTGAGAGATTGTTTTGAGGGCATCCAGCTCCTTCTCGAAAGCTGCCAACTGGCCCTGGTCTTCAAGAACCGATCGTCCTCTTCGAATCTGCTTCAACGCATATGTCTTCAAGGTGCCTCTGCTGTACACTTTATGGACGCGAGCGAAGCGGCCGTTTCCGAGGTTATCGAGGAGCTGAAAGTACGCATCGGCTCTCCCTGGGAAGTGAATGTGCTTGTTTCCTTCTTCGAGCTCTGCAAGGTCACTGCCCCGGCGACATTGGACAACGCTTTGCAGGCGGAGGAACTTGGCTCTCATAGTAGAGCCTTTGATGACGTCTGGAAGGTTGCCGTCATTGTAAGGAAGGTAGTGATCTGTTCTCTCCTCGGAAACGAAGGCGTCCATCTTGTCAGGGACGCCCAGCATCCAGAGGAGCGAAAATGTTCGAGGGCGTAAGCTCCATTCATACTTGCCATAGTCCGTCAAGTATTCCGAGATTTGAGCGAATACGGCATCGCGAATAACTTTCTTATCAGGGAGAGGGTCGTTGGGTTGTGGTAGCCATTTGGCCAGGCAGGCTCGGAACACATCTTCTGACAAGAATCTCTTTTGCTTCTTCAGAAAAGCTTTTGTCGGTGTTGGACAGTTCGTTTTGCGGGGTTTGGGTGGTAGAAGGGGCTCGGAGACGTCGACAGGCACTTCTTCGTCACCAGATAAAGTCTCATAGTAAGGACGTCTGTAGTATGGCGCCATGGTTAGTTCAAAGAATATCTTGTAAGGCCATAACTCTAACCCAAAAACCCTCCCACCTCTGAAGTTTGGCAGGGGACATTTTGTACACTCAAGGGCGGTGGTTACAACCACTACCATCGCACAAGGCGAAGCTGGCGAACCATCAGCTCAAGACCGCAATTATTTGCCACCTCCAGATGACGCATTACTGAGGCTGATAACCCCAAGGCAACCGCAAGGCGGTTTACGACCATAGTCAATCATACATACGTTGCCGCTAATCGCGTCCCCATTAAGAGATGACGGATGCACAGCCGCAACACTTTCTGACGTTCAGCTAATCAGGCTAACTCAACCCGCAGGCTTGGATTATTAATGAACTACGAGTCTTACTCCATCTGTGTCTCGTATTACTTCGACACGCGGGTCAAGCAATATGTGAGATACAGTACAGATGCCTCACTTCTTTAACTCCAAAGACAGCTAGAAAATGATTCTAGATATTAGAAAATAGATAGTAACGTACCTCACGTTCAACAGTTGTTAAAAGTTCATCCTTTTTCCATGAATATTACTTTTTTATGTAATTTATTACGCTATAGAATCGTAGACTTTGGGGGCCAAGAAGCAGTTGGTCATCTGAAACTAAACCACTCATGTCGATGTCTCTTGGTTGCCTTGGCTCGGTTCCGTAATCATCCGTTTCTTGTCCCAAGCACAGCCCCGGAGCGTTGTCAAGGCAGATTGATCCTGCTACGAGTACGATGAAATGCGCTATGACCGCTGACAATTGCCACTGCGGCTGAAATGCTCTGCCTGCAAGTTTCCAGTTTCAATCTACTTTATTTGAGCGTCTGAACCCAGAAATGACCATCTCCTCCTCTGACTCTGCAGTCTTTTTCGGTATTCATAGTGCGTCATCCCCATAATGGAAGCCATCGGAGTGGGATTCGGAGGTGTATCATTGCTCTTCCAGATCTTCGCAGGATGCATCAAAGGTACGCACTTAACTTTGGATAAAACGAAAGTGTAAACTGACTCCAATCCGTCCATTCAGGATATCAACTCTTCTCTGAAGCTAGAGGCCTCGAAGATGACCACCAATTCTTGCGAGTGCGCTTCAAGACAGAACAGTATAGACTTCTTGACTGGGCTACCATTGCCCAACTCACCGAAAATGACGAGACACTTGTCATCAATAAAGCGAGCAAGTCCGTGTTTTTGGATGTACTTGATCAGCAGTATAGACTGATGCTCCGCTTCGGTCGACTTGATGACCGCCTGAAACCTCTTGCGAAGCCTCTCCTCGTGAAAGACAGTGAGCCTCCAAAGGAGGAGGCTATAGAAGACATCAACTCTCTGCAGGACAGATTCCCTCATACGAATGCCCTCCTCAAAAAGTCCCTCGACTTTATTCACAGCACCAGCAAAGTACATACAAGGCTACGATGGGCCATTTCTGACAAGGCCAAGATCGGGGAGATTCTCACCAAACTGACAACGCTGAACGACTACTTGAACCAGCTGCTCAATAACCAGCAGCTACAAAGTTTGAGTAACCAGCACACGAGAACAAATTATCAGATCATGCAGCTCAACAACAAAGTCGATCATCTTTTGGAGCTCGTCAAAGCTGGTCTCTTCAATCTTCCTCAAGCTACGGTGCTGCAACACCCAAGTACAATGCTCTACGATAACCGCAATCACAGACGAGAAGCCGACCTCGCTAATCTCGCACAATTCAAAGCCCTTATATCCGCCATCGACAGTTCATCGCTCACAGAAGACTTCAGAACAAGACTAGGGCTTGTCGATGCTACCCGTCAGCGTCAAGCGCTACGGCTTGCACGCAATGAGATTGAACTACTCCGAGACTCGACGCCTTCAAACAGTCGCGCATCTGCATTGTACAAGCCACCTGACGCTTCTTGGCATAAAGTTTGGATAGAATGGAAGAGCACCCAGCCTGGCTCGGCTCACTCAATAAACGACCTCAGATATCGTCGCACCTTGAGCCGTTTCGAGGCTCTCGTGGAACTCTTGCGTGAAGACGACGCTGCACGCCAATTCCGAACCATGCGATGTCTGGGCTATTACGTCGAAAAGCAAAGCACAGCCGAACCCCGATACGGGTTTGTTTTTGAGAATCCCGACGGTGTCGATCCCGCCCTCAAGCCGACATCGTTGATGGAGTTGATATCCGAGACTCGAATGCCCAGCTTGAGTGTGCGCGTGAAGCTGATGAGGGCGTTGGCTGAATTTCTTGAGAAGCTTCACGCAGTAAACTGGCTGCACAAAGGTCTCCGAAGCCAAAGCGTCATCTTCTTCCAGGAATACTCTGGTGATGTGGATCTAACCAAGCCATATCTGTCCGGATTCGACTACTCCCGTCCCGAGAGCGCCGACTACATGTCAGAGAGTCCGCCGGCCGTGGCTGCGGAAGACCTGTATCGCCATCCAGCTGTGCAGGGCGGGCCAAGAGATGACGAACATGGGTTCGGATTCAAGAAGTACCACGATATATACTCCCTTGGAATAGTATTGCTTGAAATTGCGTACTGGAAGCCCATCTACGCCATCCTCGGATTCGACAGCGCGCAAGTTGTGCGGCCGAGGGAGGTTGCAGGCGTCAAGGCACAGTTACTTGAGGGAATTTACGGGACGTATGTAAGGAGTAATATTGGAGACATTGTGGCGGACATTATCTTGACCTGTCTAAATGGCCATGCTGCTTTTGGTATCGTGGAGAACTCGACGGGCAACGATGCCGAAGCGGTTGCGGCGATGCAGCTGCAGGCAAGATTCTTCGAGGTGGTCGTCAAGAGACTGCAGCAGGTGTTGATCTGAGCTGGCTGCACTGGCTTAGAGAGCGAGGAGCTCTGGTGATACGGTGGTTCTGTAATTGCCTCGCGGGATCAGATACTAATTGTTTACATAGCATAATATCGTCCACCACATGACGTTATGAATATACGAGCACACCGATTATGATCCAGTCTAGTTATTAAACAGTGTAAATCTACCCTCGCTGACTGAGAAATAAATACCGCGGTGTTTCCCCAGCCATTATCACAAAGTCTGTTAAATTGATGACTCAGAAAGGTAGTCAACTCAGGTCATTCATAGTCCAATAAGTGAACTCCCTGGTATCCGTCATGTTCTCATCTTTAACTCATCAGCTCAACCGAATCTATCGATTCGTTAAGTTTGAGTTCTCGTCGCTCTGGATGACTGTGCGTTTCCGCCGACAACGACCAGGAAAACCAACAAATCACCACAGGTTCGAGCGAAAATATATCATGTATTCCAGAACACCAACGGCAAAGTCGCCATGCTTCCTCATCACAGGTTGCATCTTCCTCCTCGTGTCGGGTTCCATAATGCTACCGGCAACAAGCCGGCAAACAATATCACGCATCGCCGTTTCTGTCGGAGGAGTGCAGCGATACAGCTCATCGATGACATCTGGGAAGCATTCAGCTCCCTCCCAGGTGACCTCTGCAGCCCGATAGAACCTGTCCCGGGCGAGGAGCCGTAGCGCGGGCACGTCGTATTTATCCGCCATGATGTAAAGACGGAGAGGTAGGAAGAGTTCGTCACGTATCTTGGCCAGCGTTCGAAGCTTTTCGGTCTTCTCCAAGAGCGATAACTTTTCCATGGCTTTGGCTGGGCTTTCACCATTGTCATCACCCTTCTCGCTGCCGGGAGCACTTGCGTTGCCGAATTCGTTGTATTCCTCGTCAGGTTCCTCCTCTTCGGGTTCCTCCTCGTGAGGTTCTTCCTCACCAGGCTCTTCCTCACCAGGTTCCTCCTCATCTCCCTCTTCCATCCACTCTTCCGTGATATAATCTGGGTCGGCTTCCTCGTTATCAGAATCAGGCCTAGGAGGAGCGGTGGCTCTCCCTGTCGCCGTCTCGGACACTGGAGCTGCCTCTTGGGCAGGGGTCATTTGACTGTTGATTGGCTTGTCTAAAGTGACACCTGGGGGCGTCTCCAGGCTCTCTCTAACTTCTTGAGGGGTCAACATAGCAGCGGTAGATGGCTTCTTCCAGGTTGATGTGACGCCGTCACTGTAAGATCCTGTGTAGAGAAACTCAAGAAAGTGTTCCAGGATATGGGGGTCATCTTCAGGAAGGTCAATCTTTCGAGATGCAGCCTCCTGTTGATAGACTCAGTCAACATAATTGAATTCTCTTGGCCGATTGAGCCGGGGTAGAGGTTGGGGTCGTCGGTGCCTACCTTGAAGCCATTGGATAGTGCTCTGTCAAAGAACGAGGACTGGGTGCAGACGATAGCACGATGGGCTTTGAATTCGCGTCCCCCGCAGCAGATAGTCATGTCGGAGAACTTTTCGCTGAGTAGGAGAGTTGATATTGAAGAATGAATCGAGGTTGAGCAAACATCTTCTATCGCGTCGTGGTTGCTGTCTCGATGATCAAGCCCAGTGGAAGATGGTGGTCGGGGCGCAGCCAGCGACAAGAGTAACTCGTTTGCTTCTGCCGTGGCCCGCTCGGTGCCCATAGTGGAAAGAATGATAGAACAGCCAGACAAGATACGTATCAGGGCATTGACTGTCAAGTCTCACGACTAATAAGTGAGCTGAGGCTACTTGCAAATATGAGCTCGGTGTTTAGGATAGTGAGAGGCGCGCATTCCCCTCCTCTAAACAATGCATAACCACTCTCTCCACTTTGCATAATAGGCCCGCAGATAAGCACTAAAGCGAGTCTGCAGCTTAAAGATAAACGGCCTTTGTTTGGTCGCCATCTTTTGCGGCATTTCGTGATCAATGTCTTGACGCGCTTCACCTCATTGCAGATTACACACTCGGGTACATAACCATCCATGTTTGCAGCTGGGTAAACTTAATGCCGCCATCGTTGTAGCTGATTGCCTACTTCTCGGCTTCTAGCAATCTCTTTAGATCATTCCGTTGCTCTAGTTCTTCCAACAAATCGGTAAAGTCTTCGATACCTTTGCCGCTCATCTCCTTGAAAAATGGCATTTGCTCCTTGACCCAGCTCCCCTCCTGTCCGGCCTCTGGAATGGCCATGCCTCCCTCCCGGAGAGTTATCATGGGTACAAATGTAACCTTGAGAAGTCTCTTGGCTTCGTTTTTCTCACTCCATTCATCCGTTTCGGTGGGCGCTGTCGTATCTAGTGCCTTGTACCATGCATGCTCGATCTGAGACGCCAGATCATCAAAGTCGGACTTGGAACGGGAAGAGGAAGTGCGAACAGTGCCGATAATACGGTTCGATGTGACGATGTGAGGTTTTCCGGCCAGAAAGTATGTACCGTCACTGGCGTCTTGCTGAACAAAGTGCACATGCACAAAGAATGAGGGCGTAACAAAAGCAGTGCAGTGCAGGGTCGTTATAGAGCTAGCGATGGACTGTCGTTGCTCTTTGGTAAGGGTGCAAGAGTGATAGACTTGGTAGTAAGGCATTGTCGTTGTCGTTGATGATGTTCTTCCACGGATGTGGTAAGGGTTGAACATTCAGATGTTGCCTTGATTACGCAAGAAATAATAACTTTCAATGACGACATTGGGCAACCGACACAGTAAGCAATTGACCTCGATTTAATAGACGACATGTATCCCATAGAGTGACTCCCTAGTAGCATCAAGGCCAAGTGAGACACGAAATAGCGAGTACCCAGATTCCAATATGTGTCTTGAATAATTACTCATATTAAATATTACCACTATCCTAGAATTTCTCGACATATGGCCGAAGGTCAATCTCTTGGGTAAACGCAGAACGATGCTGTGTATGAAGGTACCAATAGGCATCGGCAATCTTGAGCAGCAACAGTCAATATTCGAGCAACTCCAGCGTGTTGGGGTGAAACCTACCGCTTCTGGCTTGAGCTTCCCATCCTCAGCACCGTCGTTGACTGCCCACTCTTTGGTTCGAGGAATATCGATCACGCCGTCGATGATGGCATGCGCCACGTGAACGCCCTTGGGCCCAAATTCACGAGCGAGGGACTGCCCCAGGGCTCGCAGCGCCCACTTTCCAGCAGCAAAGGGCCCAAACTCGGCTGAACCCTTGATCGACGCGGTTGCTCCCGTGATGATGATCGTTGGCGGGTGAGGAGAATTGGGGACTGAGTCTAGGAGAAGCGGGAGAGTGGCTTGCGCGAAGTGAAAGAATGCCCGCCTAAACATGTCAGTTACAGAGACCCAGGCTTGATGAGGGCCACATACACGGTCCCGTCGATGCTGGAATCGAGATCCTCAATGCTGAGGTCCAAAAATGGCTTCTTGGAAAACCCGCCATTGACATTGTAGACGGCGGCAGCGAGCTGGCTTCCTGGTAGTTCTTTGCTAATAGACTCAAAGGCCGTCTTGAGAGTAGACGGATCGCCAACATCTGCGGTGATGCCAACTGCTTGACCCCCTTCTTTCTTGATATCCGCTACAACCTGCTCGTAGCTCTCAGGTCTACGTGCAAGCAACACCACGGGGTATTTCTGAGCGAATCTCAGAGCCGTTGCTCGACCTGGTAATGTGAGCGGGGGTGTTGACGATCATGTGGGGGGGATAATCGACTTACCCGTTCCAGCGCCGACTCCGGCAATGAGGGCGTAAAAAGACTTGGAGGCCATGATGATGGTGATGATTACACAATGGAAGGATGTGATCTCTGCTATAGAGGTTGTCGTTTACTTGGCTGGCGCGGGGAATTATCATGATTTTATGTGAAGAAGGTTTATGAAGATGGTCTAATATTCATTGTGTTGACGTCATCCGCTTATAAATGGTGCAGATTGAGATGATAAATCGACCAGAAGTGTGAATAAGTAAGCACCTCACGAGAATAAAAATACACAGTGCAGTCCTCTAAGTGAGCTGGTCTTATTCACAAGCTTTTGATTGTTATCGCTAGGAGCGCTATCTCACTCATGTTCTGGTAAGATTGTAGAAGCAGCTGTAGGCTCTTTAAAACTATGGTTTAATAATCAGCGAAGCTCGGCAGATAGAGTAAAATCCCCTCTATCGCTTCTTAGGCCTAAATTGAGCTGCGGTCTTGAAGGCTCTATCTTTACTCCGGGAAGTAAGAACTTTAATATATGATCATATAGAAGATACCTAAATCAACTTATGAAAATAACTAATCTGCATAGCAGTAGTCTTCTCCCATTTCTAGCTACAACATATCTTCTGGCCTGAGTAAATCTAGTGCTGGACGTCGTTTGGGTACATTTCCTCCAAAATCTGCCAGATTCGTCGGCGATTAGTGAATCCAGGGGGGACATCTAGTCTAACATCCTGATGGCTCCATACAACTTCAGTATTGTCCTCAGATGCGGAAGGAGGTGAGACTTGCGCGGGACTCATAACCTGTCTAGTGATCTTTTCCCAGTTCCACTGCTCTGACTCATGCGATGAAATCTGATCAGAAACAGCTTGGGCGTCAAGGTCCCAAAGAAAAGGGATCTCAAAGAACACCTGATTCCACATAGACTGAGGCATCAGGTAATTGCATTCGAAGGGAATAGAGCCATATTGGACAAAGGTACGGATATGGTCTTTGATCTCCTGTGGCAATGCCTGCATATGGCTCTTGAATTGCGCGACCTTGTGTGGCAGGTGATTAGAAGTATCACTAATTGGCTCGAGGTTCGAGATTAGTTGTATAGTCAAGTTGGGAATGACGATTGGATCCTCATCCCACTGGCGCAGGCTCGTTAGTATACCGGACTGGGGATAGACAAGAGATAAGTTCTGAACTTACCCATCCGTCCCATTCATCGCCATAGTTTGCGATGCAGGCATTGGGGACAAAATAGCGGTCAGCATCCAGCAACAGTGGTTGACCGGGCTGAGAGTTTGGTATATCAGGCACAAAACTCCAGATGTCGTGATTGTGGTCTGTGTGCGCAGTACAGCGGCGTTCGAGTGTCAACCAGAGGTCACCAACTGAGCGGACTTGGGCGTTTAAAGAGGTTCTCATGACGCGATTCGCGATGTCTTCGCAAGCTGCATGAATCCCAATAAACATTTTTTCTGTAGTGACATGCGACGGGTCGTCGGGCTCTCGATTATAGGGCTCTTGCAGAACTACCCTACGTCCATTGGGGAGAAGGTATAGACAACCTGGATATTGGCCTGGATCAGCAGTGTAGCGAACTACTGCTTCGCCAGCCACCTCTGCAGACTGAGGTGTCGCCCAATGACCTGGCCAGTGTGGGCCAGCCAAGGCAACGACGTCGTCCTGCCACTTGTTACTCCATCCCAGCAACATGGCGCAAATCGTGCAGTTGACATAATCAGGGTTACACACCATGATTGATTGCAGATATAGGGTCTGTAGAAACGTTGAGAAAGGTGAGAGGAGAGGTGAAATGTGTGAGAATGAAAGCCTAAAGTTGAGAGAAAAGAGGGGCAAGTTTGAATGAATCCAATATGGACAAGATAAAGGAACTCTACGCTCTTATGCTGCCTAACTTGGCGGCAGATCTCGGAAAACTCCGTAAGCGGCTGAGGTTTATTGCAAGGATGCCTGGTTCAGGTTGGTTGGTTGGTCAACTCAAGAAGCGCACGTCTCTATATATGAAACATGAAGTTTTGTGGCCTCAGGAAACCCCACATGGAACTAGGAACGAGAATCCTTAGACGGGTATACACTTCAGCCGTGAAGAAGAAGACCAAGACCTGGTCTCAATTTGCTGGGCTGACTAGAATATATGTGTGCCTTAGCTAGCTCATCATCCAGCTGTTGGTCGCATTCTACTTGATAACATACATAATTAGCCTAGTAGGAATTCCCCTTTAATCTCCGTCCACAGCGGAGTCGACTGTTGGTTCTTGTTTCGGAACAAGACATAGCAGGACATCATTCTTCTTGACCGTAGCGGAATACCCCAATGCATCTTCATTATGGATGACATCGGTACTCAAAGCCCTGCACATCTCTGTCCCAACACAGTGCTATTCGCTGAAGCACATAAGTTTACTACACAGTGTTGTTCGCGGATGCATAACTTACAAGTCTGCTCCCCGGGCCACCTAGCTGATGGCGTGATATTTAAACAAGTGGGAAAAGACACATTCGTCGGCTTCGAATCTGTCTGGATGACTTATCTTCTTATGATATGCTCTAGGTCAGGTGGTCTTGAAAAGGGTGGAGTTTCTGTAACTATATCGTCGATAGAGTTCCATCGAGATCATCCACAGTTATGCAGGCAAGCAGGTAGAACTTATACGCTCCGGTCATACGACAAGAAAGAATCGAGTGGTTTCCTTACAACCACCGAGAGTGCCAGTTTATGAAGTCAAAGGAAATCAAGCCTTGCTTGGTCGGTATCAATGCTGTGGATGGTGTCCCTAATATCTAACACATCTTATTCCGACACTATAGAACCTAGATTACAATAGCATTGTAATTTTGACAGCTCATCGCCTCGTTCATTATCAACGTATCAGGCATAAATTCATAAGATAGCCATCTTCTCAATCAGGTTGGCCAACGATTATGGTCTGACGATGCCAATAAGGCTCTGGCCAAGCCTGCATACAGCCTCAATGCCGCCAGCCTGACTTTCCATACCCAGGTTATGCTCACCAGGCATTTGCTGTTAAATATCCAAGCTCCGTTTGCTGTTTTGCTTTCATCGGTTTTCTTCTTATCATACACTGTCCAAGATCGCTACAAATGCGTCTTTTACAACCACCCCCGCCTGTCGCACAGCGGTCTACGAGTCGGGTTGATAATAATCTAGAAAGTCAACTCCAGAACCAAGGCCAGTCCTAATCCACGCCTCAGCTGTCGATACCAGGCTTGCAGCACCGCAAGATCTCCATTCCATCTCTGATTCAAGCTCTCGGTCTACAGCGTCTTTCTATTAATCAGGACACAATACTGCCATTGGGTAACATGGACACGGCGCGCCTACCACGAAATACAAGACCTGCAATACGTCCCAGTATACCACCTTGCAGTGATAACCTCCAGCGAGAAGGCAGTCAGTCAGATGTTACAAGCCACGATGCCCAGCCCAACACCTCACAAAACTCCTCATTTACTAGAGAAGCGCCCGCATCGAATCCACGACATTTCGAGCGGATTCAAGTGATACAGCAAGTAGTGGAGCCACTTCTCAGGGCAGATCAAACCGAGTCATGTACACTACTTTTATGTTACGGCAAACCCTCGGGGTGCCATGTGTTGCCGGTCTCAGTTGCTACTTCAGCAGTGAGTATGCGCGACAATGTAAGTCAGTGGCAATCAATTCGCGAGGCCTGGTGTCGCCGGCCCAGAGACTGGAAGCACTATCTGCCTTCCTATGGCGTGAGACAAGTTTCAACAGCCTCGATAAGTAGACACATTCTAAACCCGAGGCAGCGGAATGAAATATATGGAGTAACGCATAACACAGGTCGTTTCCCTTATTTCCCGTATCAATAATTCCACAAAGGCTGGTGACAATACCGACCTTTTTCTTGGAGCATACATACGTGAGGATGTTGATCAGCAAATTCAACAAGAGCGCGTAATCCTCAATGAAGATACACTGCCGCTGAAAGACCCTTGTGATGTTTGCTTCTACAACCCAGGGATGCGCAAATATGAGCACGGAAGGGAGTGCACAAGAGGCGACGCATACCGTTACTATCCTGAGGGGGAATGCCAAGTAGAGCGCTTCGAAACTGCCTCGAGGAGCCTATTACAGCTTCAAAGAAGATCAGTTCTAACCTTGGCGTTCCAAGAACCCGAGAGGGCGAGAGGAAATGATCTCCTCTCAGATGTTATGTTTTATTCTCACTGGTAATGCTCCATCGCTCGGCCTCTAGACGTCCTTGAATCCCATCTCCTACTAAGTTGTCTCATGTAGGGATGTTTTGCGACTTTGCGATCAGTACAGCTCCCCTTGCGTCTGCGAGTTGCGTTTCACAGGCCTGGTGGTCGACGAAGGCTGGTTTCTCTCCCTGCCTGGTGCCTCAATCATGCTGTTTACTGCTGCATTCTGTTTTGCGCTCTTGTCTCGATTCGCGTTTGGAAGCTGGGATGCCGCCTGGGGTGCTGCCAATTGCTTCGTTACCGTTGTGACACGGTGAAGGTCTACATTAACAAACGCTCTCTTTCAAGTAGTAATTAGCACTAAGAAACTCAGTTTCATCATGTTAGTCTTTTAAATGCCCGTTAACCTAATCGTAATAAATATCAGAGCACATCCACATCCTCCCTTCACTGGCGCATGATATCAAAATTAGAATTTACCCTGATATTAGGGGACAAAGCAGAAGCGACACTTTCGCTTTCCCCAGTGTTCTCTTTGTTCTTGTTTCTCTGGATGTAGTCTGGTGTTGTTTTGGTGTTGTTTTGGCTAACCTAGACGCTCTTATAAGCCGTGACGTGAAGCCTCTCTAACCTCATCCTTCTGGATAACTAACAATTATCCCATTGTTCATGTTGAGGTTTTTCTTGTCAGCTTGGGGTACTGTTCGACAATCAGTCTCAAACGGTACCTGTGCAGACGCAACTGGTCTGACCTTGGCCAGGACTTATCACAGAAGACACTCGACTTGGAGATGCCTTTGACTGCGGGAGGCGTGGACCAGAGATTGAAAGAGAATAAAGAATAGCGAGCGTTGTTCTAATTTTAGCCCTCAGACCCTTGCTGAGGAAATGGGCTGACCAATCAGTGTTCTGCTCATTCGTTTTGCTTTCAATGACAGGGATAATGGGGGCCAGCCAAAGCTATTGTCTGATCGCTATGTTGAAACAGCGCCCTTTTAACCGCAGACGAGTCATAATAGAGTCTTTGTTTATGGATGCGCATGTGTACAAAGCTCTACTATATTTAGGCTGACTTTTGAAACCAGGGCCATATCCTGGCGGCGCGTAATTAAACTGGCCCTACCTTGGGCGTTTCGCTAAGCGCCTCGTGCAATGGCGGCAAAATACAAACGATTGGGGGTTGATTGACAGCTCGTCAGACACTGAACAATGGCAATTCTAGTCTGATTGGCTGTCGTCTTTCAATCATGAAGGAGCGACTCGCGATTAGTAGCCCATTTGCGCGGCCATCATTCAATGCCACTGATTGCTTGTCTCACTAAAACAACATCCCCCTGCCCACAAGCACAATATAATAGGGACAAAGCCAAACCAGCTTTTGATTTTTTACTCTGTGATTCATTCCTCTCCATATCATTCTCCGACATTTTCCTTTGAGTTTCATTTTTCTTTTTTCTTTTACACTGCCGGCCAGTCTTGTACTTTTCCTTCTTCACTACAAGTCTATAACAACCTCACCACCACTCTCCTTGATACCACGAGCCAACTCCCTCTCCTTCTGTTTCCTCTTTTGTTACTCAAAACCTCCTTTCTCCCCCTAAAATGAGCAAGTTCAAGTCCGCTCTAAAGACCGGCCAGGCCGCAATCGAACTCGGCCAGAACGTCCACGGCCTCGCCGGCGCCGCCTCCGAGTTCCGCTCAGCAGACAAAGCAGAGCTCGGTCGCAAAGCCGGACGTCATGCTTTCAACGAGGGCGCCGATACCGGCAAGGCGATGGGCAAGACTTGGCTCAAGACGTTCGAGGTGGTGCCGCGTATGGTGTGCCGCGGCCTGCAGTTCATCTTTGCCCTCATCGCATGCGGCTTCTACGGCAACCGTGTCCGCAAGAACGACGAGGCCGCCGATGGCTTCTCTATTGAATGGATCTTTGCTTTGGCTGTGGCCGGAATCTCGGCGACAACGGCCATTCTCTTCGTCGCGCTTACCCCCCTCGGCGCGATCCCCTTCATCGGTAGCAAGCTCAAGCTCTTCAAGACCTACCGCGCCTTTGCTTGGGATCTGATCCTTTTTGTCACATGGATGGTTGTCTTTGGAATCTTTGCGGCCATTTTTCTCGGAAGGGACAGTGACAATCCATACAAGGGCAGCAGCGTTGGTCCGATGAAGATTGCAGTCTGGATCGATCTTGTGAACGCCCTGCTCTGGTTGGTCTCTGGCGTATACGGCGCCATCAAGACGTTCCTCGGTGACAAGGCGGATCAGATGACGGACAAGATGGGACAGAAGTTGTTTGAAAAGAAGAACAAGGCACCGGCGAAGCAGGCCGACTACGCTGAGAGCGTCTAAAAAGTTGTCCCTTAGTCAGTGGCGTATGTGATATAGAGCTTCGGAAGTCGGCCGAGGGTTTGAAGCAGCATGGCATAGCGAGCGCGTGGTTTTACATAGTCAGGACTTCCTGGATATGGAGTTATCTTGTTTCACGTCGACATCTAGAATATATGAATGCATAATCAACAATCATGTAACTTTTTCAATACGATCCGCGATCTTCATTCAATTTTACACCCCACGACCTCGAGGTCAGCGTCTACTAATAAATACACCGTTGTCACGATAGACTCGATCAAGTTGTCCCACCCGACAACACAGAGTTCACTGTCGTGATAATGGATTTAGCTCCTAAACACCTCTACTCCCGCACCAAAACCGCCCTATACCTGATCTTTCCATCCTTCAAGTCTTGAATGGCCTTCTCAATACCCTCCTCCGACAAAGGATAAGTCATGGTAGTAGGCTTGATATTCTTCCTGGAAGCAAACTCGAGCAGCTTGCGAGTGCTATCGCGCGAGCCAACTAGTGAACCCTGGACTTTAATTCCCTTGAGAGAAAGCAGGGTCAAGGGGACAGCCGTTGTCTCCAAAGAGGCTGTGAGAGGATAAATGACACCATCAGTGTCCACGAGAGGAACCAAGCTGGTTGTCGTTAGCAATCTTGGCTCATAGTTCGAAGCTCAAGGATGTACATACCTGCTATAGTCGACGTTGGCGCTGCCGCATAGTAGCAAATGCTTGACGGGCTGGAAGTTGGCAGGAGGTTCGTCTCCAGACTTCCAGACATGGTACTCTGAAGCACCATACTCCATGGCCTCTTGTCGCTTCGACTCTGAGCTTGACAGGACCACGACATGGCATCCCATGGCAGCAGCAAGCTTGATAGCCAGATGGCCGAGGCCGCCGATGCCCATGACGGCGACGCGGTCATCACACCGCGCGCCATACTTGCTAAGGACCGTCCAAACAGTTGATCCGGCGCACATCATGGGCGCGGCATCAACCGAGTCGTAGCCCTCGGGGATGGGGACCACGCACTTGGCGTCCCAGATGGCACCGTGGCTGAAAGATCCGTTGTCGGTATCTCCAAAACCGTAGAGGACGCGTTCTCTGCAATATTGGTCCAGGTCTGTAACCACATTAGCTACGTGATCCTTTCAATCATGTAGGACGCCTTACCTGTGCAGCAGTTGTCACAGTTGCCGCAGATCTCGTGGGTGTATCCAAAACCAACTCGCTCGCCAACTTTTGTTGTCGTGACACCGGATCCCACCTCGCGGACAATACCGATGCCCTCGTGGCCTAGCACGCATCCACTCGGCAAGTACATCTTGTCAGTTGCGCATACGCCAGAATGTGTCGTCTCGATGTAGACTTCATGGTCCTTGAGCGTCCGGGACACGGTATCGGAGTGGATTTTTTCCTCGGGAGACCCCCGGAAGACTTTGAGTGAGATGGCCATGATGAGATAATTGAGTGTATATGTGAAGCTGTACAATGCAACTGCAGATAGGGCCAGTCAAACAGGAACACCGATGTATTTAAAGACGAATTCACCGCCTCAACTGACGTAACCCCTTGTCCACCGTCATTCGATCCACAGGGATAGATCCCAATTTGTCATCTAGAATGAAAAAGTAACAAGGCTAAAAGGCCTAGAAGAATTCTTTCAAAATTCTTTCGATGGGTACCTGTCGGTCCAAATGTGGACACTGGGTGGGCTAGGTGCCTCGGTACGGAGCTCGACTACTTGAAACAATCGGGTCTCCGAGTGCAAAATCCAATGGGACGAGATCTTCAACGCAGGGACCTAGTCCAATTCTCCTAGTGTGAGTAATGCCGCCGCCCGAAAAGGCCGGACGCGGCGACTTCCCTGGATCGGTCAGGTCATCCGGTAGTAAGACGTGTTACCGTGTTTGGCTCTATCATTCATCAAGTGCCCACTGCATTGTGAACCCTGGCTTACGCGCCCGTCCGGTCTCTGCCGTCGAGAAGATGGACGACAATCGAGTGAAGCCGTTTCCAAGGAAATTGTAACCCTATGCTGACTGCAGAATATGTGATTATGGCTGACCATCTTACTTGTTGCTCGAAACATGCCTCTTGATCTTGTATATACCCATGACTATCTCTATCTTGACTGAAAATGCCACTCTTACATAAGGTCAGCTTGCATGTTTAGATGCTAATCAAGTTTCTCTTGTCAATCACTTGGCCGCCGTTGCTCGTTAGTCAGGCCGTGCTCAAGTGCAAACTTGAAACCAGGCGTATCAACAGTGGAAATCAGGGGACCCGTTCAGATATAAATAGCATCGCTATACGCATACAGCTCCTATGTGTCGAGTGAAGTAAATTCGTCGATCCAAGTGAATAACTCGCAGAAACTGTCCAAGGCAGACGCAATAATGGCCTAAAGCCCGGCGGGAGGGTATTTTGCAATATGTGGACTGAAAGAATATGGCCAGCGTATGAAAAGCCTTTGTACAGTACTGTGGATAAAACACCCAAGGTCCTCAAACTTACAGATGTCAGGCAATTTGTTCTTTGTGGCAACGGCTTCCAGAACGAGGCCAAGTTTTGCCAAGAATGTCCGAGTCCTGCAAGTCTTGGGCCAACTAGAGCAGATAGACTCACCATCACTGCCCTGTCCATGACTTGACAAACAAGAGATACCATCGGCTATATGAATCTGCATTAAGCGCAAGCTTAACCGCGATATAAGGTATAATGGTATTGAGCATGCAGCGTCACAGCGACCATAAGCACTGGAATAAAATCAAAGTATTCTCCACTGACGTTGATGATGTCCAATAAGGACTATCAACCTCTGTTCCGAATTACTCAGTGTCATTGTCCGACGCGCCTAATAGCCACAGCCAGGAGCGGTTTGTCTTGGCCATGGATATTACCGTTTTAGGCAAGTGATTCAGCCTTACGATCTTAGCTCCGCCTCATGCTTGACGTATTTCGCGTATAAACAGCTGAGCTGTAAACAGTTGTCCTGGATTGGGAGAACATCTTCATTCAGCAAGCCAATTATCTTAATGTACTTGGTAGATTTACCCACTAACAGTTCAAAAGTGAACTATAAAGCTGGCGCCTTCTTGCCTTGGTTCAGATCACTGTCCTCTTCTTTTGGCAGAGTCTTTGGATTTATCTGCAAGCTATTCTCTTAGTTCAGTGCTTCCCACATAATTTCCTCGCTTTGTGTCAAAACCTTGCCCAGGTTCCTCGCCGGTATTTTCTTCGTCTTCAACCGCGTGCAACAATGCATCCGGAAACCGTCTAATTACACCCGAGTGAGTATGCAGCTCGTCTCAAAACACTTCCTCTTGAGAACTCGAGCAA
Organism: Fusarium cicatricum; assembly: GCA_021730345.1. Lineage (NCBI taxonomy): Eukaryota > Fungi > Ascomycota > Sordariomycetes > Hypocreales > Nectriaceae > Fusarium > Fusarium cicatricum. Next base: position 21,221 of record JAJODA010000663.1, read on the forward strand.
GGACGCAACTAGATCCACACTGAGCCGGAATCCGCGCTTGGCCATGTTCGTATCTTCTGGCAGGACCAAGGCTCTCCGGGCTGATCGTTGGCCGACTCTCGGATTTCTTGTAACGCAGCAAGCCTCGCCAAGGGACACACTCTTGCTATTGACGGGCGTGAATTTATAAGCGACCTACCAGTCTGAGACGGCCTTGTCAACACCATGTTCAGCGTAGCGGAGCGAAATCGAATCATGGTACTCTCCGTTGCAATGAAACTGGCTCCCGTCCTTATCCATCATCATGTACAAGCCCCAGAAGCAGTCCTCGCCACTAACGGATGTGTCAGCACAGGCAAGCACTCCGAAAAGTACCCTACCGAGTCGTTAATCAAGTTCATCGAAGCCCAGGCGCCCAGAAGCCTCTGTTTCTTGAGACTGGTTGCCTCGCTGTTGGATATATCGACGAGGTAGTTCAATTCTTGCCGTACCTTTGCCATTATCGACACCGTCTCGGCGTTTGATCTACTTGACAAAGCCAGCGCAGATGGCCATGGTACTTCCAGGGTTTGTTCATACGATGGAGACATGACCACAGACAACGAGACCATCTGTCTGGATCCCGAGGTCCGGAACATTACTATCGACAACTTTCTCAACGGTAAAGACTTTGTTCTAGTAAAAGAGTGTGCTCAACACTTCATCAACAATTCCCTAAACGCCCTCCTTGAAGAAATTCCCCTATCCGATTCTGACGTTCTCCGCGTTCCAACCCTCTGGAAATACCTAACCTACCCCTAGCCCATCACACCGGACGGCCATCCCAGCTGTCTCAGCCGCGTTTCTCCAGGAGAAAGGTAGATGAAGTACATTTTCCCGCAGTCCATCAACGAGCTGATTGTCGGACGCAACTACCTTACGCCCAAGCCGTGAGGCCTTGTAGTTGATGACAAGGATATTTTAGAAGGGGCTCTTATAGACGTGTATTCGCGAGTCAACATGACCATTTAGTTTGTTGATGTCTACATGTCTCATCATGTTCAAGGTAGCGAGGTTCATTGTAGGACGAATACTCGGAAAGAAAAGGACGTAGTTTGGTGGAAGTAGAAGAGCACACTCCAACCCTTGGTCAGCCCTCTTTCATAGCAATCAACACATATAAGTTCGCTCTCCAGTCATTAAATGTAGGCAATTTCGTCCAAGTAAGCTATGGATCTCCCCCTCGGCCTTCGATCTTCCCTCTCCAAACCACTCCTCGCTAAGTTTCAAGTCAAAATGCCAGTTCACAAACAAACAAGTCATATAAAGGACCAAATATTGCTGAATAGATGGTTATTGTTATCATTTAATAGCCCCTGCCGACCAGGTCAGGACACATGTGTACAAGACTACATGAACAATATATCAACTAACAAACGCTCCAACATGTAGGTTCCATGCAAAACAATAGACTGGGTTAGGGTATTGACATGATATCGCCCAACCTCTAATGGCGATGTGAAACTGAAAAGCACTCCCAGATGCGAGCCGCGCATACGGCCCCTCGAAAAACACAAAGCCCCGCATAAACGCCGTTCAATGCCCATATAAACAGAATTAAAGCAGATATATGATAGATGGTAGACCGACGCAATTAGTGCTGCTTGGTCTCGGCGTTGGAGATGGCAGCGTCGAGAGCCTCTTGCAGATCCAGATGAAAGAACGGTCGGTTGAGACCTTGCACCGCGACAAGACGCGAGTTGGAGGACTCTCTGGACACACCCTTTTCAGATGACTCGCTGTTGATGGAATCATCAACAGCCTCAATGTCCTGGCGCAGAGGAGCAGTCTTGGACTTCTCGTCATAAGCAGCGGCAGTCGCAGCACTATCGGAACCACCAAGATCAGCAATGCTGAAGATGGCTCTCCAGTGACCAGAACCCTCCTCGTCGTGGCCGCGGGGTGTTCGGAAGCCAAAGCCAGCAGCCGCCAGGGCACGCTTGGTCCATCGGTTCTCAACGTGGGCAAAGTGCCAGTCGACAACCTCGGGGGCGGCAAACTTGTCGAGCTGGTTTCGCACATCAATCAAGTTCTGGATGGAAGTGACGTCGACATTGTTGACCGAGGAAAAGTCCAGGATGACAGCCTTGAGAATGGGGCGCTCGTCGTTCTCTTGCACCTTGATGTGGCGGGGCTCCTTATCGTTCCATGGGCGATCCTAGTAGTACATGTCAGCTTCATGTCGGAGCAGTTATAACAAGATTCTCAACTTACACCCAGCTTGCCCAACAGAGAAGGATTGGTCCTTCGGCACTCGGCAAAGATGGACTCGGTAAGGTGGTTGAGGTAGCGCGAGGCGTTGGGGTAGTTGAAGCCTTCGGCGAAGCGGTAGATAAAGACACCGGGGTAGGGGCTGCGGACAATGACCTTAGGGTTGGAGCCATCGTCGTGGTCGAGAGGCAGGAAGCCAGCGCGGAGGGAGCTGTCGCTGTCATCAACGGCGACCTCCTTGGCCTCTGACCCGGGGCTCGAGGCGCCATTGTTGACGTTGGCCTTCATGGTTCGGACACGGACAACACCAAGGAAGCGACCACGAGTCTGGAAAAGACGGAAGATGACGACGGCGAAGGAGAAGGCAACGGTGGTGTAGATGCCATTCTCGATGGAGCTGAAGATGGTGACAAAGACACCAGCGAAGAAGATGACTACCTCGAGAGGAGAGACGCGCCAGAACTGGTAGATGACCTTGGGAGGGGTAATAACGTCTCCGACAGCGTGGATAATAACACCAGCGAGGGCCGAGTTGGGGATATAGAAGAAGACGGCGGTGAGAGCGTAGAGAGCGAGCAAGACAACAATGGCAGTGATGACACCGGCAAAGGGAGTTCGGACACCAGCCTTGGACTTGATGGCAGTACGGGAGAATGAACCAGTGGCGGGGTACGCGCCAAGGAAGGGTCCGAGAAGGTTGCTGACACCAATGGCGACAAGCTCCTGAGAAGGATCGATGACATAGTTGTTGATTCGGCCAAAGGACTTGGAAATGGAGATGTGCTCAATCAGAACGACAATGACGGCGGCGGGCAGCTCGGAAGCGAATGACTTGATGATGCGGGGGTTGACCTCGGGCACGGCAGCATGGGTGAAACCTGGAGCTCAAATTAGTCACAAGGGTCCGTGGACTCAATAGGTAATATGCAGGGACTTACCGCTGGGAACATCGCCGAGGATGCTGACCCTAGGCTTTTCCCTGTGCTTAATGTTGATACCAGCGCTGATGCCGACGTAGAGCAGAATAACAAAGGCAGTTCGCAGGGTCGAGATGAAGAAGTAAAGCTTGGCGCGTTGGGGATACTTCTTGGCGAGCTGGGCGCAAAGAAAGCGGATGCCATAGAGCATGACCAGCGAGCTGAGACCGAGGGCAGCGTCCAGCTTGGTTTCACCGAGATGCTTGAGGGTCTCGATAATGGTGATGTAGGCGGCTCCACGGGTGGGAATATCCTTGATGCCCATAAGCTTGGGGACCTGACCAGCAGCAATGGTGATGCCGGAGCCGGTCATGAAGGCGCAGATGGCAGGCAGAGGAATGACCTCGACGATCCAACCAAGTCGGACAAGGCCGAGGAACGTGACAATGGCACCGACAATGACGGCAAGGGCTGAAGCGACGATATGACCTTCGACATCAGGAATAGTCTCTGCGGCCTTGAGGACGACATTTCCGGTGACCTGGGACATGACGGCGACGGGCTAAGAGACACGCGAGGTCAGCTGGGTTCATGCAGGGTGGTCAATGTGGGAGGCTGCATGCTTACCCCAATAGTGATATCCTTGGACGTAGCAAAGAACCAATAGATGAGCACACCCATAAAGGATGAGTACAGGCCATATTGAACGGGAAGTTGGGCGAGCGAGGCGTAGGCCATAGACTGGGGGACAACGACAGCGCCGACAGTGGTGCCTGTGTTTGGGAAAGTCGAGGTCAGCTATGGACAATTCTCGGGGAGAATGCAAAGATACTCACCAGCAATAAAGTCACCGAGGAACCAGACCCAGTTGTATTTGCCAATCCAGGAGAGGAAGGGGAACAGGTTGAAGAAGTATTGACCAACTTGGTGCGCGGTAGGTGTAATCTCGGCCAGAAACTCGCCTACGGTAGGCTCACGCTCGATATAAATGTCGGCATTGGAGATGGAGGGCGCTTTCTCCTCGGGTTCTGTGTGATCGGCGCCAATGAATTTTTCCAGGGCAGACCTGGTGTTTTTGCCGGTGGAAGCCATGTCGAACAGCGGCAACCAAGACGAAGAAACAAAGATGGAAAAGGGACAAAAGGTACAGAACAAACGCTCAAGAGGGTGATGAATTGTCCAAGAACGGGGAGATGGAAAGGTGGACTAGCAACGGGCGGAACGTGGCTATTTGAGTCGGGGAGGATTGTCGTGGAGTCGAATGCAGGCAATGGATAGCGTCCTTCGGACTATCGCTCGGTCGGTCGGTCAGCGGCGCTATTCTAGGGCTGTCGCCAAGACGTGATAAGAAGTCGCCAAGTTTGAGCGTGGAGGGAGGGTCAGGTCAGAGACAACGGTCGGTAGAGTTTGGGGAGGGGACTCGACCCGGGAGTTATTGGAAGAAGGTTGAGAGGGTGCGAGGTGAAGCGAGAGGGGACCGAGAAGAGAAAGAGAGGCGAGGATGGGGTATAAATTGAGTTTCCTTTTCTCGAGAAATGGCCACCGACAGCGGTGATGCGGATGGAGTCGAGGTAGAGAGAATTGATATGGACTTTGTGGATCTTTGTCACATCCCATGCCATCCCTCAGCATCAGCCCTCTTTTTGGTTACAGACCCAGGGCGCAAGTGCCATCTTGTCGCATTATTTCCATAGTACGTAGCAGGCGTAGGTACTGAATGGCCGGCAGGGATCGACAAACGCCCAAGGCCTGGGGAGGCCTGGGACACCCTGCAGACGCCTCCAAGTTGTATTGTGTACCTCTCGTTGGAAGTACCGGATCGTGTGTCTCGTTGGAGCATCACGCGGTGTGTCTCCAAGAGCCGGGGATGTCTTCATGACACGCACACCCCCAGCTGCTGCTCACTCATTAAGCCGTCGTGATCCATGCCAGCTTCTGGGCATCGTCAACGTTGACGTCGACAGAGGGCCCTGGCCTGGTCGCAGAGAGTGCAGCGGCAGGGCGTGGGGAGTTTGAGTTAGGCCGCTGAGTAAAAGCGACGGGCCAAATTGCGTGCTGGCCAGGATCTGAGCATGTCATTGTCACTATGCTCCAGCGGCTCCGCTGTAAATCCACCCACGTTCGCGTCGTTTCCGGGGAGCTCACCTTGAGGTGACGCTGAACGCGACCGATCTATTCGGTGGTTAAACCTCGTTTTGAGTGCTCGTAATTGAAATCTGTGACAATTCTTTGCTCTATCGCATCTCTTTTCGCTTGTGTTTCAGCATCCAAACAAAACCATCTCCAGAATAAAGTTGGCAGAGTTTTCGTCACAGCAAAGCTCAAAGACGAGAAATCCCTGCAAGATCGTCCGCACGACGATATCGTCTCCGATTGCGCCATCGCCTCCAAGCCAATGGCAGATCCAAAAGCCCTCGGAAGCGGGCTCCTAGCAGCGCTTTGGCCCGTTTCGGTCTGGTGGGGGCGGGACTAGAATCAAGACGGCGTCGTGAGGAAACTGGCCAAGGACGAGATTCTGATTTGCCGCGAGGTGAAATCATTGGATTTGGAGAGGCCATGAACTCACAGACTTGACAAAGAGGAGAGGGAAAACATCACCTTACAGGTAAGATGACATTGCTGATGGGGAGGGAGAGGGGCGAGGAGGGCCCCAAACAGGGCACGATTAGCCAGGCCAGGGGTGGTCGCGGGGAGTTCAGGTAGGAAGCTTCTTCCCTGACAGTTCGCATCGTGGTTTCCCCGAGAGCTCTGTCTTTTCTGACGTTTTGTGCCTTTTTTTCGGGGAGATTATCCAGGCACGCAATCAATGGTAGCTGTTTCCATTATCCAACTTTCAATCCAAAAATAAAGAAAATAAACACACCTGATCCATTACTGGCCTAGCCGTACCTCAATCCCATCCAATGTTAAAAAATCCACAATCACCATAACACACATCTCGATTGCCTCATTCACGGCCCGCCTTTCAACTCCCCGTACAAATCCATCGCCGTTTCCCTATTTAGGTCATTGTAGCACACCTGCCCCACTTCCCCCCAGCAGCCATGGAAGACCACAACACCACCAGAAACAAACCCTGCGACCAATACAGTGAGTCTACTACGGCCACTACACCCCCCATCAATCTACTAGCGGAAACGTACCGAAGTCGCAGAAAACAAAATCTCTCATCACCAGTTTCTCGTCAGACATTGAGAGCACGTCCCTCGGGTCGTCGCTCAACCCGGACAGACCAGAACAGTTTGCACATGGATGGAGGTGAGAATACAGTGATGACTATGGTTTGACGAGAACGATACCGTGCGATGCGACTCGAGTATCGCGATGGAACTACCCTTGTCTCTCCTCAAGAAACCCTCATACAACATTGATCAACCGTGTGCCAGTAGCAACCCCCTGGGCAAGCTCAAGCGTCGCATCCCCTTGGATATGTCTCGCGACTGAGTGCACACCAAGATTAGGCTTTGCATCTAGCGTCCCGAAGCTGAGGTCGCGCGGTCACCGTTGGAGTCTAGACTCAAACAAACTATTGTACCTCAGCTACCATGCATCAGAACTCTCAACGACAAGCTGCTGATCTTTCCAGCTCGTCGATCTCGTCCGAATGTGATGCGACCCAGAGAGCTGGGAAGCTCTATAGCCACGGCCCAGACTCGCATAACTGAGCTTCCGGCGCGGTCTAATTCCCATGGCCCGTTAAACTAGATCTGACGCAATGGACCCTGATACATTGCTCTATCCCCAGTGTGTCGCATCTCGATTCTTTTGCTCCGTTTGAGTAACGCGGGTCACAGTGTTGAGTCGAATATCGCCGTGAGCACGCTCGCCTCATTCCGCTCTCTCGAGGGCCACCTCATCAAAGCCCTCGTCTTCACGGGCCATCGCCATCTCCGCCTGGGACGTCGGTGGTTCCCCGTATTGTACTGTTACGAGATCGAAATAGGATCAGCGCCCTACTGCAGTCAGCTGCAGAGCACGCCATGAGGCCGTTCGTCTCCTCCCCACGCGCTGAGCTCTCGCAGACACGCGAGCCAGGAGCAACCTCGTTCGTGAACTCCCCTTTTCATGCTCCTGCATGTTAAACGGCGCTGACAGGGTGCCCATGCTCCGGGCCATCGGCGCTCGTCCGACGGTCCAGCGTGGCTCTGTGGAAATAACCTGGTCCAAATGCCCTCTCAGCCCTCCTTTCTTGGCGGGCTTGATCGACTCCCGCCCCCCACGGCTTGCAGCGCGTCCCGCCGTGGCATCCGTCTTGTCCTCCTGGGCATCTCGATAATGACTTGGCAGACGTAGTGAAAAGTGCTTCGATGGGACCATTGATCAGAGGCTGCCGCAAATGTCGATCCTCTCATGACAAGAGCTTCCAGCGCATTGATGAAATGTGCGACAACCTCACGATGGGGCCGACAATCTCGTTTTTCGACTCGATGCCGCCTCTGCGTGCTTCCAAATCGCTTGCCTGCCTCGCGATCGACTTCTCAAGTCGCTCATGTTGAGAGGGGAGGGGCGGAACTCCATGCCAAGCACCTGAGATCTGCCCCTATCCCATCCATGCCCAAGCGATTTGGAGATGGTGTGTGTGGTGTGGTGCCGGGGAGTCTGCATGCGGTGGCGTCTTGGGCGTGGAGGTCCGGCGCCAGGCTATTCTGGGGTTGTCTCTCTCGTCGGAAGCTCGAGTTCGCGGTACGCTTGTACTAGGTACTTGGTCCCTTGCCGAGGCCCTTGTAGCCTCCCCTCTGCGCGTTATATCATTGGCGAGGCAAGTAGCCGTTGTCTCTACCGGGAATGCGGTAATGACCGAAGCCACCACCTGCACGCAATCGCATCTTCCCCTTGCCATGAAGCAGGAGGCTCCGTGCGGCTGTTTTCCGTTGTTCTAAAGCCTTGGCAATACACCTCTATCGGCATCACGGCACAGGGCCCTGTAAGGCGACGGCTTCGAGGTCGAGACAACTCCTTGTTCATACGTGGGATTCGCTCCTCCAATGTCGAGCTCAGCGACAGTGGTATCCACCGGTGATGGTCTTAGAATGCCAGAGGCTTGCGAAGTCTACTCCCACGTCAATTAGTTCAGGATCCCACTGGGCGCGAATATCGTCGGTATCGCGGGCTGGACGCTTCACCTGCCACTATTGGTTTTCGACCGCTGCATGAAGGCAGGCTACTGACCCAAGGGAGAGTTTGCGACCGGAGATAGTATTTCCAGTGCCTTTGGACAGCCGCGAAGAAGCAATAGCGTTCTGCCTGGTCAATTGCGTCGACAGCCATGGCGATGGTGAAAGAAGGGCGGGACAGCAGAAGATGCCGTAATGCCGGCCTGGCGTTGATGTCGATCAGCATTCGTGCTGGCTACTCGTGCTGGCTACTCATGCTGGCTGTTCTCATCAATAGCCCAGACACTCGCAACAGCCATTGCAAACTCGAGAGAGGTCCCATCGCGTGCTACGCATGTGATGGGGATCGGTTCGCCTGTGGTTTTACATCGTAAGCAGTCCTCATTAAGCTTATCTCGACCCACATACCGTATCATGAGTGTTTTGTGGTGTTTATCTCGCCCTTGTCATTCAATCTGAGCCCGCAGCGATCGCGTGGTGGTGGATGTTGTGGACCGACATTGCTTCAAGGTATGGAGTGAAGTTGAAAAAGAGATAATTCACGCAGAGGCTGAGAGCCCACTCAAAAGCCCTGCTTCGATCGGGCCGGCTCATTTTCCATTGCATTGGGATTTTCGGGGAGTTCACGGGGGACATGCATTCTCTCGGGGAGTTGGTGAAGCGGGGAGTTGATTGAGGTGCGAGAGACGCGGGGAGATCCATCATGACGAAGCCCAAACAGCGTTTGAGATCAACGGGGCGCCTAGATCACAAAAGGAAAGAGAACACAGAGAAAAGAGATTCTGTGGCAAAATAGGGACTTGGGCGTCAATTGACAATTATCGATCTGGTCTGGCCCTGGCTGAGGCGTTTGTGGTGTGTCTAAGGTGTCTGGCTGGTTTGAGGGACGCCACTGAGATCGAGATCATCACGGCAGTTGAGCAGCAGAGATGCCGTGAAAATGCGGATATGCCCTGGGTCCGGAGATGGCGAATTGGATTTGATTTGGTCCAGATCACCGCTTTGCTGGACCCTCTTATTTCAGATTTGACTGGTTCGTCAAGAAGTTCCGGTCGTCATCGGCAGTGCTGGGATCAACAACGAATAATTGCCTTCCATTGTCAGATAACATTCCCATTTTACTTGTCGTTTAATAGAACCAACTAATAAACGGACTCTCGTAAGATGATTCTTAGCCCAGAAATATCCTCATGGGATCTTCTCTGCTATCGAGTTGATATTTTCAAGTAAGTTATAGGGTAGGCTCAAAGTCGAGTTGGATACAACTAATAGTCAAGATCCGTGCTTTTTGTCTATAGTACGGACGCTGGAGTTCTTGAGAAGGGATAGTCAGGCTGAGTATCAGAATGCTATTCTTTTTAGAGAATGTCGAGGCTCTGTTGTTCATGCTATCTAAACAGCCTCCCAAGCCTCGTCGCAACTCCTCTTTATCACACGATAGCTGATTCGGGGTTTTGGGGTTTCGGTAGAGTTTACCTCTCAGCAGCGGAAACAGTTTTTATTTCCAGTTTACAAGTCGTCTATCTTATTGCTTTTTGTCGTCTGGTTGATACTGAAGAATGATATGCGTAAACGCGATGTTGAGATCTGACTCCACAGACCAAGTTCATCGCACAAGATTGCAAGCACACAACTGCCGATATTTCACAATCATCTTGCACAACTACTCAATCGACACGAAAAGACTCCAAGTTCATGTCATTGTAGCAACCTCTGCTACTTTTCTGTTTCACAAGTCATATTGTGAGTCTGACAAAAGCCCGTATTCGACCTTCAACTGGCCCCCGCGAATGCCTCAACTATCACAACCGTAAGATAGCCACGTCATAGCATCGCTCAGAGTTACCGAAACAATTCATCCGCTTTACAAAAGGAAGCAATCAGATCTCATCGAGTGCTTTTCTGCAAAAAGGCCTCACCGTCTGATACCCGACATTTAGCCTGGTGACGCTTTTTAACCGCCGATCCATTGTCGTCTCTTGAGTCATCGACTGACAAGGCAATCCCCCCCCGACTCTGAGCAAATCAAAACATCGACGATCCGCCATGACCGAGTACGCAAAAGTCTACTCGGAGATCTCCGCAGATTTCTTGAAGCTCCTGAATGGCCAACTGCCCTACTCGCTCTCGCTCCTTCGACGGCTGCAGTTTACCAAGTTTGAGGGCGGTTTAAGTCCAACTGCAAAAGTTATCTTCATCTCAGAGTCGACCGGCTTCGAGGAAGATGAAGCACCGCCAAACAAGTTCACCGCGGCGTACATCGATGTCGGGGGCGGCCCTGACACGCAAATGTGGATATACTCAACGTTGGAGCATCCGAGCGAATCCGCCTCAAAAGATAGTCCCATCTACGAGCGACAACTTGCAAGACTTGTAGACGAATCCATCGGAATCGCAAAGACGTACGATGGGAAACTCATATATCCTGGTGCTGTGTTGCTAGGCACCCTGCACGACTCTGTGCGAGCAATCCTGATCAAGGGTGGGCGCGTTGAGCCACGCTTTACAGGAGCCTATGACAAGTGGCTCTTCAGGTATGAAGATATACCAGACGGCGGCGACGAGCTTCCTGAGGGCTTGCATTGGGGGACTGCGAATAAGGATGATTGCCGGGTTGTTGTTTCGAGAACGGACATTCCGCGGACAGTGTAAGTTGCGCCCGCGGTTGAGAGGAAAGATGATTGTTAATCTGGGGTGTAGAGAAGTCTTGAGTCGGATGCCTAGCTTGGTTATTAAGCTTGATGACGGAACGCCTATATCCTGGGCGTTTCTGGGTTAGTTTCTCATTGCACAGAACTTCTTATTCTAACACCTACTTTAGGGTTCGATGGCTCATTAGTCAGTCTCCACTGCGAAGTACGTCTGCCACCGGTTCTGTCTGGCCGATCCTCCAGAACATGCTAATGATATACTTAGGAGCCCTATCGTCGACGCGGTCTTGCTAAAGCCCTTGCGGCAAAGCTGTTTCGCGAAAAGATGCTCGAGTTTGCCGACGATGGATGGTGCTCTGCTGATGTGGCCCCTGATAACGAAGGTAGTCGGGGCATGTGTAAGAGGCTGAATGGGAAGCCTTATTGGAGGGTCTCATGGTGAGTTGTCTTCTTGGTTGACTTTGGTCCATAATGCCATTAGTTGAGAACGTGTGCTGACACTGAATACTTGCTAGGGTACTGTTATTTGTTGAAGAGGAGTACCCAAAGACGAACGGTGTGTCGAAAGAGTAATAAATAGAGAACTGAAGATTTTTGCTTTGAAACCTCATACATATTGATGGTCCTGATTGCTAAGGCTCTCCGAAAGGATACACGAAGACGAGTGAACCACCATGAGGCTCACCATAATGATGTATGGCTCTGACTCAGGAAGAATTTACTTTAAAATCCTGTTGGCATCCTATGTGATATCATTGTCGTTATTACTAATTTGGCCGGGGCTGTAGTGGTCCTGGGAATCTGGCATGAAATTCCCTCGTTTCGACCCCCAATCTTTACAAGGCGGAGACTTTCCCCTCAGTCACTAGCATCTTCACCAACATCATCTACAGCAAGTCTCCTAGTTCTAAATGTCTTTACTATAAAGAAACGAGGATTACGACTATCAGCACGCGGCAAAAAGTCAACGAGAGCAGAAACATAACCTATGCATGATATCAGCAACCCACGTTCCCGCGGCTTGTAGTGCGATAGTTCACCATGACGATGTCGACAACTGAAGAAGAGATATTCCAGCACCAGAAGCTAGATGATCCTTCTTCGCGTATACGGATTCTTGTTCTTCATCCTTCACCATCAAGCTACGATCTCATCCACTGCCAATTCGAGCAACTCGATCCCAGCAAACAGCCAGGGAGCTACGTCGTCCACAGACCAATTGTCCCTCCTGATACAAACCCTGGCCATGTCATCTTGTGTGGTGGAAAGCTATTACGCATTTCAGAGCATGATCATTTTGTTCTATCGTCTCTCAGAAATCAGAAGGATCCGCGGTTGCGACGTGTCTGGGGTCCACGGATCTGCATCGATGAGACAGATAATGATGAAGTAGCTGGCCTGGCGAAGCTACTTCCTCTTATCCATGAATCTGCTTTCAACAATGTGTCGATTGCTCAGCCGTACAAGCATCGGCCTCTTCATACCCCCAATTCTATTCGGCTGATCGAGTTGGAGCCACCCGGCCTCTACAACGGTGTGCTTCAAACACGCATGCGAAACGTCTCTCTGTCCGACAACCCGGAGTACTATTATCTGGTCATCGGAGAAGCTCTAGTTAGAGACTCGTGGCCCGAGAAAGCAGTTGTCATCTGCAACAAACGCTTGCTGTCAGTTCCAAAACCTCTCTCCGATATGCTCTCGACAATCTTACTCAAGGGACCCCGTGCATTCTATATTCCCGCTCTCTGTGCCGACCATCAAAGTATATTAAAAGATCAAGATGCAGCTGCTGCTGATGAAAGAATTCGGACGCACGCCAAGGAGATGATTGGCATACGGCAGCCAGAATACACGTATGCGCCTCTTCCGAACGATAGACCTCATATTCGGCTGCTCAAACTCTCACCCGCTGCATTAGCAGACGATGCACTTGTCGCAGACATTGGTCACTTTCCTATGGACTCATGCCCCCCGTTTGTAGCGCTCTCCTACGTATGGGGTGCCCCAGACCCCAAGAAGATGGTTTGCATGCGTGATGGACGACTCATCACATGCACGGAGAGTCTTCGCATCGCGCTCTGCCATCTGCGACATCGAGGCGACCTCATCATCTGGGCCGACGCAATATGCATAAACCAGAAAGATAACGTCGAAAAGAGCAAGCAAGTTCTTCTGATGGGAGACATCTACAAGAAAGCATCTCGCGTCGTGGTTGAGCTTGGCATCACTTGCGTCAATGAAGACCACAAAGTCTGCCGCGTGTTTCCGCCTACCTTGATAAAGATGCTCTCTCTGACAGCCAGAGTTCTTCAAGCAGTGCGACCTGAGAACCCCTACCTGGACAACAGAGAGTATGCAAAGTTTGGTATTCCATCCTTTGGTCACCAGGCCTGGTCTGGCTGGCGAGCCATGCGCTCAGTGCCGTGGTTCACACGCTCCTGGATTGTGCAGGAGGTTGCAGCTGGAGCAGATGTTGTTGTGCTATACAACGGAAGAGAGTACAGCTGGAAGGACATGAATCTGGCGAATCGAGTGACTGCCAACGAACAGGTGGATCTCAAGACGTACAATGGCAAGATGAACATAACGAACATGGGAGACCTGAAAGATGCAAAACCAGACAGTCTGCCAAGGCTTCTGGATCTTCTTGTGACGTTTGGCAGTCTCGATGCGACAAACCCGAGGGACAAGATCTACGCCTTTCGCGGCCTGGCTGCTGATGGAGACCAGTCTCCGCTGCCAGATTATTCCAAAGCTGTGGAGGATGTCTACATCGAGTACGCCTCCTTCTTTGTTCAACAAGGGCTGGGAATGCAGATGTTATCAGATGCTGGTCTGGGTAGGTCTGAGAGACAACTCCCCAGCTGGGTACCTGATTTTGGGTTCAATCTGAAGTGGCAGACATTCAACTATTTGAGAGGGGCATCATGGGTGTCACTTAAGAGTCTTTCGAGCGAAAATGAGAAGAACGATGCTTGCGCCAGGCTGGACGAGGAACAGCCTCGGCGGCTTAAAACATCAGGATACTTTGTGGACGAGGTTGACAAACTGAGCAGTCCAGTCTCCAACACATATCGCTATGCCGAGAAATCGCACCAGCACCGCATCGATAGAGAGATTCGAGGACTTTATAGTAGTTCAAGGGCAATGCTTGCCGAGAGAACCGAGGATGCATCGTGGGAATCCCGTTTGCAGCAGACCCTTCTTGGTGGCAGCGCCGGGCTATTCAACCCGTTGTCTGGTTTCTTTCACCAATCCAAGGCCGTGGGCAGGAATGTTGTTGTGTCCGAGGATGAAGGGACAGTCAAGGCATTTGACGGGAAACTACGTGAGCGCTTGAGCAACCGTCGCTTTTGTGTGACAAAGGGTGGCCTCTTGGGTCTTGTCCCGGCCATGTCAGAGGTTGGAGACGCTATTGTCTGCTTTAAAGGAATGAAGGCGCCGATGATTCTGAGGAAGCGGGAGGATTATACGTATGTTTTGATTGGGGACGCTTATGTATCTGAACTCATGAGCCACGGGAGTAAACCTGACGTGGATATCTCTGGGCTAGAGCCGACTTCGATAACATTTACATGAAACTGCAGAAGATGCTGGGACACGGTCTTTAGATACGACACAAGCATGGCTTCCATACGTTATACCCCATTTTAGAAGTCGTTTATGTTGCCTATGATAATGATGCCAAGCCTGTACTGCGTAGCAGAGACCGAGCCAGTCCGCAGCCAATGAGTAAGAATCCAGGCCGAATTCGCTCAGCGATGACTCGCTTTCTTGTCTCCGTCGTGGCCTTGATCCTACAACAGCAAACACTAATGTACGGGCATCACAATGAGCCATCCTTCATCGGCTTCACTGAGCGCGCTACCGGAAGAGATTCTGAACGAGATTGTGTCTTCGATACCCAGACCCACGCTCCCCTGTCTCAGGCTTGTCAATCGCCAACTGGGGATCCGCGCAACAGCCTACCTGTTCCGAAGCGTGCGACTCGGGGCCCGCCAAGGAAAAGACAATGACTTTGAATATTTCTGCTAATAATCTGATACCTCTTGATGAGAGCGAGACTGTCATTGGCAAAGACTCCAACGACAACAGCATTCAAGTCTCCAACAAAGAGTACCAGAGGAACGACCTCATCTTTGCAGTAGACGAAAGGCCAGAGCTATTGGCCCAGACTCCTTATCCTCTCCGATGGCACACAACCCTATCCCAATGGCGCGAATCAATGGCAGCTCTTAAAGTGTTCAGAATGGGCCGTGGAAACGGCTGGTTGGACGCTGCTCAAAACGTCATCGACGTCCACCAATAAGACAACCCTTAATTTTCCCCAACAACCGCGGCGAGCATCGACCTTTGAGAAGCTTTGAGGAGAACGAAGGCGTTTCGCTCGTTTGACTGCACTCCAGGATCAACGGCCATCGACGAGGGCGCGACGGATTTCCCAGGAATGGAACGTTACAGTCATGGAGTGAGCTTGAACGAGGAGCGTCTGCACCAGCCAAGATACGCTCTCTGTGACATGGAGTCGAGACCCTTGAATGGTTTGATATTGACGAGATCGAGCAATTCAGTTGGAGCCATGAGTGGCCGCAGTTGGAAGACGGGGCAGGGGAAAAGGACGAAGCGGCGTTGGCTGCGTTTGTGTCGATGCTGGAGTCTACAAGAGCGGGCACGAGAATATCGTAATAGCTGATTCGAGCATGAAAGATATGCGTTATTCCTCAATCTCACCGTTATTGTAACGCTGTCAAGTGAGTAGAAGGAAGCCAGCGTGTATTCAGTGTAAGAAGACTGGCAGATGGCTTCCTTGTAACATCGCCAAACAATTCCGTTCTGTTGTTTACAACAAGGTTGACTGATCAGTGCGCTGTCAAAAAAGAATATTTGATCAGGGCGAGGTTCGAACTCGCGAAGGTTGCCCCAGCAGAAATTAAAACCTGTTATTCACAGGAAGATCAATCTTGACTTCACAAAACGACCATGTCTTAAGTCTGCCGCCTTAACCACTCGGCCACCTGACCCTGTCGTTGAGAATATCCACTGCTCAAGAGCGTAAACTTGAACCAGTTTCCACGCATCCGAATGGCCGAAGACCCCGACCAACCCGACGGAAGATTCGTCGGATCAGTCCTACAGCTACCAAGGTGGCCCGATACAGCGACGGTGGTGGCCTCAGTAAAGATACGATAGTTCTTCCAGGTCCCGGTCCAGTCAATGCGACCACGGCAAGGCCGCTAAGGGCAGGAGGTCATCCTGGGACTTGTCTCAATAGTATTGGACATTATCGGAAACAAATGCTGTTAAAAGGCACGTGTTTCCCCGACGTTGTCATGTCTTTGCGCACTGTTGTTCCTTTCTTAGTCGAGGATCGTCCCTTTTCTTCTTCAATGTGCTTGCGTTTTCTTCTCTTTTCGCAGGGTTGAGCCTTCTGGCTCGAGCCGCTATCGGCTCCAAGTGAAGTGCTCAAGTCCAAGAGAGTTGGTACTCCAATGGTTCCGGATCTTAGTCTGGCTCTGATGGAACTCCTCCACCTCAGATAGTACTCGGGGTTCAAGCTGGCAGATTTATAGTGCGCTGCCAAGTTCAGTTAATACGGTAACTTAGTCAATGTCTAGCGGCCTCGGAGGATATGGAGAGAAAAGCGGGCCTGACCCGGAGCGTCGCGCCCGGTCGGATCGGGATCGAACTTGACGTGCTTCTAAACACCTTCAGGGCGTCTTTGCCAAGATATCTTATCGTGCAAACTGTACGTGGTTTGCATAAATTCCAGAGTGATGTAATTATACTGGGCCAGCCTCGCAGCGTCGTCCGACTTTGGTCCAGTTATCAATCTCGTCTGACGTCAACGATTGTGATGACAAGATGACGATCTGATCTGCACCAGCTGCGCCAGCTGCGCGGCAGGCCAGAGGTATTTGTATCTCACGGAAGATCAATTGTTCTAGCCAATCTTCTAGATTTCACACCAACCATCGCTTCAACACCCTTTACATCAGTATCCAGCATGTCAACTCCAGCAGCTCCCTTCTACCAGCTCCGTTGCGGGTGCAACCAGTACCCCTGGGGCAAGCAAGGATCCAACTCATTGGCAGCCCGACTCTGCGCAAAGACGCCAGGATGGGACGGCGACGATAAGAAGGACTTTCAGATTGACGAGAACACACCGTACGCTGAGATGTGGATGGGCACTTACCCCGTCTTGCCGTCATATGTCGCCAGCACCGGCGAGGATCTCCAAGACGTCTTGAACCGATATCCAAAGGAGCTTCTGGGAGACAAGGTCACCTCGAAATTCGGCCACACCAAGCTCCCATATCTCCCCAAGGTCTTGTCCATCGCCAAGGCGCTGCCGTTGCAAGTGCATCCCAACAAGGAGTTCTCAAGCAAGAAGCACAAGGAAGACCCCGACTCGTTCACGGATGGCAACCACAAGCCCGAGATTGCTTTGGCTTTGACCGAGTTTGAGGCCTTCTGCGGTTTTAAGCCTGTCGAGGCCATCGTGGATGTGCTGCGACACAAGCCTCTGAGACATTTGTTGGTCGCCGGAGGTGCTACTGTTGCAGATGAGAAGCTCAGCCAAGAGGGCCTGCGCCAAGTCGTCAAGACAATTCTTAATTCTTCCGATGAAGAGATCAAGAAGATCTTCCAAGCAATCAGGGAACTCCCCGACTCTGCTTTCGCCGGCCTCAACTCTGCGATTCCCCAGGTCGCAAAGAAGCTGGAGGGATATTTCCCTACCACAGATCCCGGTAACGTGGTCGCTCTGCTATGCATGAACTACATGCTCCTCCAGCCCGGCGAGGTCATTTATATCCCTGCAGGCGGCATTCACGCGTACATTTCCGGCGACATTATTGAGTGCATGGCGCGCTCCGACAACGTACTCAACACTGGGTTCTGCCCTAAGGCGGATCGCGACAATGTGGACGAGTTTTGCTCCGTGCTGGAGTGGGAGTCCACTACCAAAACACAGACGACCCTCCAGGCGGAGGCGTATTCCGGCAGCAAAGAGGGCAAGACCAACATCTTCCGACCGCCCACGAGCGAGTTCAACATCCTAGCGACGGAGCTGGAAGCTGGTGAGCGCGAGGTCCTGCGTGAAGGTGGCCCGTCAATCCTCCTCGCAACGAGAGGCAGCGCAACGGTTAAGGCGAATGACGAGACGTTTGAGCTGGCAGAGGGAAATGTGTACTTTGTGGCCCAAGGCGTGAAGCTGGATTTCACAGCCGGGGACAAGGGTCTGTTGCTGCACACGGCATGTGTGGAATGATTTGATGATGATATGACCTGGTGTAACAGTAGTTGACGAGATGAATGAAAAGCGCGAATCATGACATGAATACGACTTTTTCTTATTGAGACAAAAAGAAGACATACAACATTGGGGTTTCGCTAGTCGTCACCGACCTAGCTACTCATCCAACTCTTGTCAGGTTATCGTTGGGAGATCGGACGGGATCCCGAGTTTTCTAGCAGATGTGGTCGTATGTGCTTAGGTTGGGGACAAGAGGAGCTATAGGCGGGCCGGTCGAAGCCATGAACCCTGTGGAAGCTACGATGGGTGCCTAGGTAAGGAGCTATGTGCATTCTTGGTATAAGTAAAAAAGGCCAGCCGCATACAGGACTCGGTAGTTTGTTTGTGGATGTGAAAGTTGATACCAGTCGGGATGGTGTTGAAGCGCCAGGCAGCACTTGGGGCAATCAAACATTAACACTGTACATCGCAATTTACAGTGGCGTTAGAAAGAAAACAGCAGTTTCGGCCGGCAGATGATGTGGAACCTAAACTGCTTGGTACCCTGGCCCTTCAGAAAGCTGTCTGCTACTACTAGATACAACTACTGTCCAAAATTTATGTAAGATTAAAACGAGGTTAAATGAGTCACTTGAAGCTTGTGTCTAAATGCAGCCTGTGAGTCGCGATTTATGTCGGTCCCAGGTTCCAGGCGGGTTCTTTTACCGCTAGTTTTAGCGGTGATGACAGAATACAGTGCTCGCTTAGATCAACGCACAGTCTTGTCACTCTGTTTCTTCACGGCCGTAGAAACAATGTTAGCGACTTCAACTCTCTCTGTCCATCAACAAGCGTGAAACTGAATGCCACAATGATACCTGCGACTCATAACTCCCCAAATTCACAAACCTTCGTTCTCTCAACCTTTGTCCGTGAGACTCGCGTTTACTGTTCAGTTCCCACAACGCGTCGCTAGGCATCATCACACTGGCCAATGTCGACCTTTAACGGCATCGTGTCGGAGTTTCCAGACATACGAAGTGACCAAACCCTCTGAGTAGCTTCTTTCACATGACTAACGATACGCAGTTGACTTCTTCCGTCGCAATGCCGACGCTCAGCCTCCTCTTGCCTGCTTCTTGAGTCATGTCCACAGCGATCACCTCGCTGGCCTGGAGAGCTTGCGATCTCCCTTGTATGCATCGCCATCTCATAGCACTTAGCCCTTGACTAACTTCTCTCAGTGTGTACTGTTCCGCAGCTACTCGAGAGATTCTCCTGCGTCTGGAGCGGTACCCTTGCCGCATCAATTACGCCAAAGGCATCCTGGAGGCTCGACAGCAGACGTACAAGCACCTCAACAAAGTCTTGGTAAATCCTTTCTCTACCACACGCCAAGGAATTTACTCACTCGCACCTAGAAAGCGTTGCCTCTGGAATCCCCGACGAGTATCGAGCTTCGCCCTGGTCTCGAGATCCAAGTGACCTTATTTGACGCCAACCATTGTCCAGGAGCTACCATGTTCTGTGAGGCTAGCCCCGAGCTTCTCTCATATCCAAGCTAACAACATCTTGCAAGTAATTGAGGGCAATGATCAAGCTGTTCTCTATACGGGCGATATCCGCAGCGAACCGTGGTTTGTCAACACCATCTCGCGAAACCCAAACCTTGTTGAGTATACCTCAGGTCTCAAGACACTTGACAAAATCTATCTAGACACATCCTTCACCGAGGACATTCCTTTTCAGACCAAATCTCAGGGCATCGCTGAGCTACTACGCAAGGTTTCAAAGTACCCCAACGATACAATCTTTTACCTTCAGGCATGGACATATGGGTACGAGGATGTCTGGGTAGCTCTGTCGAAGGCTCTCAAGTCTCAGGTAACATATTTTCCCTCGAATTCAACACAACTCACTAACAGCCAAAGATTCACGTTGATGACTACAAGCTCCGCATCTACGGCTCCCTCAAGTCCCGGCCATCAGAAGGCCGCTTTGGCCCAGACGTCCATCTGACACCCGAATCGCCAGCCCTCACCGGCCACATGTGCGGAAACACCCCGCATCCTGGATGTTTGACAGCCGATAAGAATGTGCGTCTTCACAGCTGCGAGAGGGGAAATATGTGTGAGATGGCTCGTCGACCATCCACGGTGACTATCCAGCCCGTCATCGCCCATCTTCCCACAGGACAGGACTTGGCCGAGGTTGGTGTCGGGGGTGGCGGTGATGACCTTCAGCGAGAAGCAGAGCTGGATTCTTTGGACCAGACAAGCTTGGTTACTCTGGTTGAAATGTGCGTCAGCTCTCCACGGTCATTTAATGCCGAATCTGACCAAATGTAGGGTCCTTTCTTCAAACGCAGTATCGACGGAAGCTCTACAGGCTCTCAAAGAGGTCTTGTCGCAGGCAGTCTCGACAGGTCGAAATATTCCGCTGGACTGGGACATTGATTCTCTAGATAAACACTCAGCGCAAGAGGTTGTCCTGATGCTTGCCAAGAGACTAGGAAAAGGTATCGAGAAGGCGCTCGCCCAAGGCAGTGCCGATCAAGCCAATCTACCAAAAACGGTCCGATTCCCGTACTCGAGGCATTCGTCTTACCCAGAACTCTGCCATTTTGTCGAAGCTTTTCGGCCTAAGGATGTGTGGCCGTGTACTGTCAATCCTACCGAATGGTTGAGAAATGGTAGTCTTTCGCTCCAACTACCTGAAGCATAACTGACGTCGTGAACCAGAAACCTCGATTGGTTCTCTCTTTGGACAATTCTGCTCTGGCGACGAGTTTACGCATGATGTATCCATGCAGGCATTTGCTGAAAGGAATGCACTGAACGATCCAGCTCATCAACACGACAGCCAGACCACCGTCAACTCGCTCCCTCCACCAAGCTCCCCAATCAATGAGCCGCAAGACATGGATAAACACCCTAGCCCAATTAGCGTATCTCAAGGTGGTGGACGCCATGTTTCACACGGTATTCCTGAAAGGTTTCTGAGTCCCTTACCGGAGACTCAGGTCAGCATCCACGAGGAACGGCCGAGGTGTGAGTTCCAGGGTTCAGAAGGATTATCAAGAGACGGATCTGAAGATCAGACGACCAACATGAATGGTATTTTACAAACCGAACATCCGTCCCAGGGCCATGAGGCCTCAGCAGGCTCATCTCGGGTTCATTTGGGCGAGCCAAGGCCTTCCTCTCCTCAGCGCAAGCGAAGTTTCCACGACTTTACAGACGAAAGTCAGGGCAATACAAGGCATGGAAAGACTAGCCAAGCCGGAGATTCGTTCACCTCGACAGCTTCGCAGCAAGAATCGGCGACTCGACAAGATGCCTACCTGCAGATGCTTCAGAACGTGACGACAGATAGTTGGGCGCCGGTTCGACTCATATCGACGAGCGATGAGTATACCACCACGGAAAAGGAGCTTTGATCGTCCCAAATTTTGGAAGGAGGACTGAAAGTTCGAGGCATGGACGGCTATTCCGGATGTCAGCCTTTCCCTGTTGCGCAATCCTCACAGATACATCCTCCTCTTCGCAAACAACCAGAGAAAACCCAGTTCTGACCAAGCAAGGCATGAGCGGCTGCAAACTTGTCCTGATGCCCTTCTGATGCCTGGCGAGTTCGATGATTGTTGATGGGAGCCTCGAGTGTGCGATTATTCATGCGCATCAGGAGTGTAAGCATATGCAACACCACAACTCTCGCAAAGCTAAGTATGGGCATCTATTCTAAGTTGTTTATATCAGCTGTCGAAGTTAGTGACGGTAGTCTGATGATAGCCAGTTAACGGCTGGTAAATGCCACGACTTGCGAGAAAGAGATAGGGTTTGTGAATGGCAGAAATGGCGATGATACCTTGCATGACAAAGGAATACTCTCGAAGAATGGCATTTGCCAGACATGAACCAGATTCCGCTGGATGGACAAGATGTCCGCGGTGACAGTACAGTAGTGGTGCATAAGCTCGCACTTGAGGCGCCAGAGCTCTGAGTGAGGAAATGAGGCGATCTCGTCGGCAGGACTGAAAAGGCTGCTGAGCCCCGTGGATAAAGGAGTTGCACGGCCATCCGCAGATCCCGGGGTCGAGGGAATCAGATTAGGGAAACGAGCAGAGGGCGAAGAGACAAATTGGGCAGCGTGATCCAAAGTCTGCGGATTCGCACAGCAACAAAAAAAGAAAGCAAATCAATGGGGGGCACAGGACGAATTAAAGGTTGGCAACAGATAGGAACTAATGGGTAGCATCCGAGTGCTGCGAGATCCTGAAGCGGACTTGAGTAGAGGCAGTTGAAAGGAGATATACGAGCAAGAGACGCGCAGGTTAATGGGACTATCTTGTGCATGGCTCGGTTGAGTTGGTTATAGAGGAACAAAGTCCCAGATTGAGCGGATGAAGAAGCATGATCACGACAAACTTGTACAATGAAACTATAAATTGAGTGATAATTGAATTGACTTGGGTTTGTTTTCGCTTAATTAAGATACCATCTTAGTATAATTATAATACTATACAACTACTAGTGTCATCCCCCAC
>JAJODA010000664.1:0-19266 GCA_021730345.1 Fusarium cicatricum
TGCCGCTGCCGCTGCCGCTGCTCCTCATTCTTCTACCGGCCCTTCTACCTGTGGTACCACTTTCTCCAAACAAATATCCATCGGCCTCAACTTGCCCCCCGCCATCCGCACACTTCGATCGCCTATTAACACCAACAACCCGTTCGCCGTAACAGACTCACACGAACACGTCTACTACAATCCCTTCGACGAAACTGACATCGACCTCGAGATGACTACTGGACCCTCCCTCGACCCTTCTATGGGCCGCCGGGACTCTTTTGTCAGCGCCGGCCCAAAGCCCATATCTATGAACAACCCAAATCGCGACAATGCGAACCGAAACAGAAGAGAATCCCTCGCCGGCAGCCTCATGGGCGGCATGAGCTGGGGCGGCATGTCCTTTGGTAGCTTCGTTAGAGACGAGTAAGTCGTTCCAACTCCCACCTCACCCTGACTCTCACTTTGCCCTTGCCTTGCCATTATTGCCCTACTGCGGCTTCTCAGCGCACCATATCGGGGACTCGTGAGACCAAGACGTCATGAGGGCTCCCGCTCAGTTGCATGTCCTCTCCCGATGCGAGAATTACTTCACAGCGGTAGCCGGGCCAAATCGTTGTGGAAGCTTGTCACCGCCTTCTGGCGCATGCATATGCTTTCCTATATGGCTTCCTCCTCGTGTGGCGAGCCTTTTTGGCTTTGGGCTCCGTCCCTTCCCAGTGGACAACACATGCATGCGCGGTTCTCTTAGAATTAATGCGCCCTCCCGTTCCAGCCGTTGCATACCGTTGAGTAGTCATTTACTGACACAAATGACCTGCAGTATCATGATGCAGGGTACTTCGCCGTTTGGTACCCACCAGTCACCGTCCATCCACTCTTCTTCATACCTGCCTAAGCTCGAAGCCAACTTCATGCGAGATTTCACCTGCTGCGGCAAGATTCTTCCAAACCTCCATGATCTGCTCCAGCATTACGAGGAAGCTCATACACAACCAAGTCCCAACACCGCTCGGAATAATGCCTTTTCTCAGTTCTCCCAGATGGGCATGCCTGGTGCGCCTAGGATGTCTACTTCCCGAGCCACTTCGGCAGCTCCGGGCCACAACAATTCTCAGCCCTCAATAGCGCAGCTTGGGCAACAGAACCGGTCGTCTGGCTCGGGCATTCAGATGATGGCAGGCCAACAAAACTCCCATGACTCACATCTGGGTTCCACCATGAACTCCAACCTGAACGACGATATGGACGCTGTCGCGGACATGGAAATGGATGATGCTGTTGGCACAATGGAGATGGACGACAGCCAACGGATGCACCAGACGAGGCAACTCTTCGGCCAGCAGCAGAGACCTGAACTGAACATGAACACCTCTGGTCTAACTCAAGGTCTTCGGACTTCTCAACCGCCGACACCCGCGGCTGCGAGTTTTGGCCTGCAGAACAACCCCACTGTCTCGTCAGTCAACACGCCCACACTCACCACACAAGGACAAGTGCCCCGAATCCAACAGGTCGATATGGATGAGGATCTTCCCGGCATGCCAATGGGCGGAAGTACGAACGATATTGGTGATATGAACTTTGGTGCAAACCAAAGTAACGGTGACTCCAACTTTTGTATCAATGATCCAGGCAAACATCTATTCAGCCCCAACGGCGCCTTCCCGGCTGCTAACCGGTCCATCCAAGCCCAATTGGCTCAGCTCGGTCTGAACCAAGCTCAACTAACCGATCCAGCCGCCAATAAAGTTCTCATGCAGCGGTTGCAGAGCATGATGATGCCTGAGGAACACAAGCCCTTCAAGTGCCCCGTTATTGGTTGTGAAAAGGCATACAAGAACCAGAATGGCCTCAAGTACGTTCCTCATGTTAGAGTTTCGAGACCACATACTAATATAGTGATTGCAGGTATCACAAGACACATGGCCATCAAACACAGCAGCTACACGAGAACGGCGATGGGACCTTTTCGATCGTCAACCCGGAAACCTCTGCTCCTTACCCGGGAACACTTGGCATGGAGAAGGAAAAGCCCTTTAGCTGTGAAACATGCGGCAAGCGTTACAAGAACCTAAACGGGCTGAAATACGTAAGTTGCGCGGTGTTTCTCGTTGTATTTAGACCCGCACTAACATACGCAAATAGCACAAGGCGCACTCTCTGCCGTGCAACCCAGATTTCAAGCTCCAAGCTATTGCGGCTGGTATGAATCTGCCAGGAATAGGCGAGGACCAGATGATGCAATAGGACTGGACCGATTCCAGCACGAGGAGGCTCTGATGCCTCAGACCACGCTGTTACTGGTAGGACCGCTCCCGCGAATCATGACTCGCGTCCGGAGCTGGATCGGAACTACCTTAACTTGTATAACGTGGATGGAGAACCTTGCATATTGAGCAACGGGATATGACAATGATCCCGTGTAAGCTCTCGACTCGTGCTGGATCGCGAAGTCACTCTCATCACCGCGTCACTTACGTCTTTTCATGCCAATACCCCTTGGACTTTCACTCGGGCATTTCCCGTGATTCCTAGCATTTCGCAACGGCGTTAGGTACCTGTTATCAGGATGCTTGCAACTCTGTCATTGGAAATGACAGAAATGAGATTGTTGACTTGAGAGTCAAACAATCTCAAACCTAAAAGTTTGATGTTTTCATGCGTTTTCCTTTCATATTCTCGGTTTAATAGTTCTATTTACCTATCCGATCTCTCGATATACGGCACCAGCCCCCCCTCCACCTTCTTTTCGACCTTGTTCTCTCGATACCTCGACTGCTTCTGTGGCCTAGGTCAAACCTGGGATTGAGTGCTGTTCAGCATGGATCGAGTTGACCGAACCGATATGAAAGCTGGAGAGGCCATTTGTGAAGAGCTCTGTCGATCAGTTTGGATTCATTCCTTTCTCTTGGAGTTTTGAAGACAGCTCATGTCTGGACACCCTCATATTTTTCGATATGGAACCCGGCCATTTATTCTCCTGCTCATGGTGAATTGGCTGGCTGGCTGGCTAGGCCTCGGCAAGATAAATTCATCGGCATGGCTGGTATGTCGGGTTATGGAGTTGTTGTGGAATGCCTGCTTTACGACATGACATGTTGGAAAAACTAGCATCCGCACGGATCGCCGGAAGCCTCTGACCGTCACGCCCGGGAAAGGCAACATGGCGACCTTATCTTTTGGTGTGTTATGCATAGGTTTGATGCTTTCAGTTGTTTTTTTTTGTCAGACGTCAAGCGCAATGGTGGTACGGAGTCGATTGAGAACGAAAAGCGATGTATAGACTTGGTTCTGCTATGGGATTGATTTTGCTGCCCAGGTTTCTTGTTTGATCACTGTTTTTTAACAAATAGATTTTATGAAAAGTTTTCGGTTACAGCCACTGCTGTTGCTTCAACTCCCTGACTTTATTTGTGCCAGTAGGCTTGTAAAACAGAATGAGTTATCTATCCCTTTTGCCGGTAAATGATTTTCTCGATTTGTCAAATAGCCTTGAAGCTGTGTCTTGCTTGTAGTTTGTCAATCCGAGCAATTGAAGATCGCCTTAACAGTCCTATCATTTGGGCCTTCTAGCATTCTAGGATCGCAGTATGGCGGGCAGTGTTGTCGCCGAGGGTCATGCAGGCAGCATATTTATCCTATGGAGGCCGACTTTACTAATATAGGAAATACCTCCGTAGACACAGCTACCTAGTATACGCTGCACGGCACTTGATAGTCGGTTTTGTTCATGCATACCCAAACAGGACTGCTGTTTTTTGACATACATCATCTATCGTGAATACAAGGAACATGTCATGAAAGAACCACCAAACACCTTGCGATGCTTCGAAAACAGAGAATAGAAAGCCAGAAAAAGGACTGGTAGAAAGAGACAGCATAGCCCAAAACACCAGCTGGAGTAAGTAAGGGATAGGTCATGCATATCTGAAATGCACATATGCTTGGACAATGGCTTGCCTGCCCCCAGAGTGAGACAAAAGTGCCACTCCCGTTGTTGGTCCGAGGGGGAGGGAAGAGACAAGAAGCATGATGGTGGAGAAAAAGCAAAGAAGCTAAAGTAGAAGTAGGGGTATTCCGATAAGCGTGTGCGTGACGTTGTCAACATAACGTTGACTTGTGAAATGTGGAGAGGGAGGTTGGTTGGTGTCTCATGTTTGGTGGGATATAGATATCCGGCGCCGATAGCTGCGCGGTAACTCGTGGGTGCACTTTTTCACGACATCTCCATTCCGTCGTCGTCATCCCCCTCGGACTCGACCATCTGCGTCTGATTGCTGCTGATGCTCTCCTTGCGTGCAGCGTGGCCCATGTCTCCGAAGCGGCCGTTGATGGGCCCCCATTCGAGCTCTTCTCCGCCGACAACGCGGCCCTCCATGTCGATCTCCTGGGAAAGCTCGACGAGGGCGGTGCGCGGCAGCCGGAGGAAGCCCTGCGTGCGCACGATGCGGCCCCAGTGCGTCATACAGAAGCCCGCGGCTCGCTTGCGCAGCCACTCTTCGTTGGCCAGGCCGGCGCAGTACCAGATGATGCAGGCGTGGTCGACGTCGAGCTCCTTGGCGAGTCGGTTCACGCAGAGGAGGCGGAGGTGGGGGATGTTGTAGATGTTAGACATGACGAGCAGGCCGGCCACGTCGGAGAGCGCCGTTGTCGCATCGCTGTCTATGTCGGAGGTACCCCGGATGCTATCGGTATATAGGTAGTAGAGGAAGGCCTTGACCACGGTATAAGGCTCGGGAATGTGCATCTTTTTGGTGTGGAACTCGGCCATCTGGGCATTGTACAAGCGCGCAAAGTGTGGCCACCGAGCCTGCAGAATAAGTTTGTGTACGTGAATGGGCTGGGATGTTGGTGTGTCCGGGGAGAGCCAGCTCTGCTTCTGCGGTTGGTCATCGGTACGGATGAGGCCAGAGCTGAGGGTCTCATCATCGTCGTACTCTCCAACCAAAGCGGTGATGACAAAGTCGGTGCCACTACCTGTCTCTGGGGGCTGGTTGAAGAGCTTCGCAAGATCTGAACCAAGGCCCTTAGACGGTTGGTCCGATGCTCTCGTCAACGCCGATGGTCTCGACTCTGCTCTAGGCTCTGGCGTCAGATGGTCGCCCAGGAAACCGTATCTTCGGAGATCAATTTCCATGATGTCGCTGTGAAAAACGTATTAGCCACTGACCCGGAGCTCACCCTTTGGAGTAAGCTTACCTCAAATACTCTTCGTAGCCATTGGGACCTAGATCTGTCGCAGCAGGATCGGTTGGACAGCCAAGCAACCAAGCCTTTGTGCCATCCTCATTCATAGTGCAATAATGCCACCTATAGCCAGTCTTGAAGATCTCACGACCCTCTGCAAGTTTTGTCCAGCGCAGCGTTCCTAGATCCAGCGCGGACAGCGAGCATTCTCTGGGAGTGATCGTTGCCGCAGGGGTCACAAAGTCGATCAAAGTGCCGGACGAGTAGGCATGGTAGTGTATGCCCGAACCCTGAGATGGGATTGACGGGCCGGACATGAACTTGAGGGCCGATATAGATCCCGGAGCCAGAGGGGCATATGATTTAAGCTGGAAGGACGGAGGATTCACCTGAGCAGTTCGGGAGTTGGCGGCATATCCAGATGCCCCGACGACAGGCGTTTGCGGCATCGTATAGGGAGGTCTGGGAGAACCGCTGGCCCGATTGGAAAGAGAGCTTCGATCGAAGATACCGACCTGCGGCCGCGAGTCGAACTGGGGACTACCTTTCAAATCCAACCACCACAGATCGCTGATCTTGTCCATATCCTCACTGAGTCCCCCAAACACCCAGACACGCTCGCCCCAGATGTATGCCGAATGATCAAACCGTCCAACAAAGCGCCATGACTTGGACCAGGTGAATGTCTTGAGGTCGAGGTAGCAGATGTCATCCAACACGTAGTTGTTCTGGCCAGTGATGCCACCGATGATAAAGAGCTTGTCTTCGTGGAGAACCGCCGCATGTCTCGCTCTGCCCTTGGGGATTGGACCGGACACCTGAGGCTGAGTCCAATGGGCGGTCTTGAGGTCGAATACGATGAGATCGGATAGGTACGTTCGGTGTTCGTTCTCGCCGCCAAACACTAGAAGCTTGTTTCCTTGATAGAGCGTCGCGGTATGACCTGCACGCAGTCAATTATCAAACCCCCACTAATGCACATGCGAACGGCTGCGGGCTACTTACCCATTCGAACGCCAGGAATATCTCCATAGTTGTCAACAAGACTCCACTGATGGCTGACGAGGTCGAGCCTCAGCACGTGGTTATAAACCTCGTCGGTATACTGATCGAATCCTCCGAAAGCGTAGATTTGGTTGTTCCCACAGTACGTCACAGAGGCGTTCACTAGACAAGCGGGTCTCTGACCTAGCGTGCGGGTGACTTTGGGCCGGTATCCATCTGCAATACTGCGTCCCTTTGCGGGGGAGTTGGGCATAATGTAGGTATTGTTCGATGAGGCAGCAGAAGCAGTCGAGGGCGGCGTCGGCGTCGGTTGCAGCGAGTTCGAGCTGGAAGAGGCTTGGTTGGCGATGCCGAGCGAGTGCGTTGATCCGGCGACAGGGGTCGGCCCGCCGAAGATGGAGGTCGGCACCTGGCCGGGGGTTGAAGGTTGAGCCATGGCTTGAATTGTAAATGCGAGGGAGCGATCTGTGGCGGCGCTACCTGAGCATATCACGAAGCTGTTGATGTTGCGACCGTCGAGCAACCGAGCGACGAGGAGGATGAAGGAGATGAGGGAGAGGTTGAACGCGAGAGGTCGGAGAGACGGTCGGTGATCGTGGGTCGTCGGTGAAGGGAGTGGATGTCGAGTGGCGGTTGATTGTATCGTCAAGGACCCTGCTCCTTGCACCGCAGCTAAGAGAAATTTCAACGCCTCGACTGTGGCGCATTGGGATTCCCCTGACAAGCGGTGTGGCTCAGATCTCGCCCTCATTGGTTCGTTTGCGTTCCCTAGGCCACGGAGCGGAATTAGCCCAGCCCGACGTCATCCAAAGCGGTTGCCCGGACAGAAGCACGGTGGGGCCCAAAGTAAATAAAAGAACCCTCTTGAGCTTCACTTTGAGACTGCTTCTCTCTTCACTATCACCATCTTCAACCCGCTCTCCTCCTCAAACCATCTCGCTCTCCTCGTTTCAAAAAGCCTTGCGCTTTACTGCGAACCTCTCTCCCACCGCTTTTCACAAGACATCCTGAACGTCCGCTAGATCCTTTCGCTCTGGCCATTTGATCGCCCCGACTTCTCATACCTCTGTGAAGGCTTTTTCGATTTTATCGAACATTGATCACGATACAGAATACTAATCACCAGGAACCTTAAGCTAGAGTCTCTTGGAGCTCGTTCGATTACATCGAAGCTCGATTCTTGGATCGGCGCATTCGGTTGCTACTCGTTTAGAGATCCCACTTACACGCTCTAAAACCCCCCCACTTCATCACGAAGCTCACTTCACAGTCCTCACAATGGCCTCCGCACTAGTGTCGACCCCCCTCAAGTCCCACAAGGGACTCTTCTCTACCCGTACCGCTGGCGGACGGATGCCCTTGACCCCTTCTCCCCGTCAGCAGTCATCAACCACCACTGTCCCTGTCAACCTGAGGTCCTCTCCCTTCACTCCAGAGCGACAGTCCAGCAATGACTACCGGGCATCCGGCCGCTCTACGTATGGCGGAAACCTCATGTCTCACCTCGTTCGATCGACCACCAAGCCTTCTTCGCACCGTGACTCCCCCAAGTCTAACATTGCCCGAGGTGTCCAAACTCCTCGTAAGGCCCTCGAGTTGGGCGTGTCTGACTTCACCCTTACTGGCACTGGCAACACCACCAAGACCCCTTCCAGCACCAAGTCCAAGAAGAGCATTCGAACCAAGCCCGCAAAGACCACTCTCAACTATGGTGGTGACCGATTCATCCCCAACCGTGGTGCCAGCTCAGCTATTTCCAACGCTGGCTCAGGCAAGCTTGATCTGTCTGACAGGCAGCGACCCAAGAGCAGCAACGCTGAAAGCTCTTCAGTCCTCTCCACTGCTGCCGACGAGGCCATGGCTGCTCTCGAGAACCTCAACATCAACGACGATGAGCCTGACAACTACTCACGTCCCTCTCCCAACACTGTCGCCTACCAAGACTCCCTGGCCAACGCTTGCGGCGTGAGCCTGAACACCCGTATCCTGGAATTCAAGCCTGCCGCACCCGAGTCCTCCAAGCCCATTGACTTGCGACAGCAGTACAACCGACCTCTCAAGTCTGCCACCTCCAGCTCAGCTCAGCTTCGCCGCCGCATCGCCACCGCTCCTGAGCGTGTTCTTGATGCTCCCGGCCTTGTTGATGACTACTACCTCAACCTTCTTGACTGGAGCTCCGGCAACCAGGTTGCCATTGGTCTTGAGCGTAACGTTTACGTCTGGTCTGCCGATGAGGGCGAGGTCAGCTGTCTGCTTGAGACGTCTCCCGACACCTATGTCAGCAGTGTCAAGTGGTCCGGCGATGGTGCCTACGTCAGCGTTGGAATGGGCACCGGTGAGGTCCAGATCTGGGATGTCGCCGAGGGTCAGAAGATCCGAAGCATGTTTGGCCACGACACTCGCGTTGGTGTTATGGGCTGGAACAAGCATCTCCTTTCCACCGGTGCCCGCAGCGGCCTGGTCTTCAACCACGATGTTCGCATCGCCGAGCACAAGGTTGCCGAGCTTGTCTCTCACACTTCCGAGGTCTGCGGCCTTGAATGGCGCTCGGATGGCGCCCAGCTCGCTACTGGCGGCAACGACAACCTGGTCTCCATCTGGGACGCCCGATCTCTGTCTGTCCCCAAGTTCACCAAGACCAACCACAAGGCTGCTGTCAAGGCGCTTGCCTGGTGCCCCTGGAACATGAACCTCCTCGCCACTGGCGGTGGTTCTTACGATCGTCACATCCACTTCTGGAACTCTACCTCTGGCGCCCGCGTCAACAGCATCGACACTGGCTCTCAGGTCACCTCTCTCCGCTGGAGCCCCCACCATCGCGAGATTGTCAGCTCAAGCGGTTTCCCCGACAACTCCCTCAGCATCTGGAGCTACCCCAGCCTGGTCCGAACTGTTGAGATTCCTGCCCACGAGAGCCGCGTCCTCCACAGCTGCCTGAGCCCCGACGGCCAGATGCTTGCTACTGCTGGTAAGGATACCCTACGACTCGAATCGAGATGTTTAAACTAACATGCCATAGCTGCTGATGAGAGCTTGAAGTTCTGGAAGATCTTTGAGAAGAAGGCTGGTGCCTCGGCTGGCATCGGAGCTTCTGGCTCCTCCAGCAAGGCCACAATGGCCAAGCAGATGACGATCCGATAAATGCCAGTACCGACTGGACCACGGTAGGTATGATCTTTCACTGGTATCTAAGTCTCTTGCGATGGTGTATTTAAAAGCACGGAGCTGGGGAGTTTTGCCTGCCCTTCTACACGTGGTACGAAAGCGCTTCTCCACAGAGACGAACGGAACGGAATGGTCATGATCTTATGAAGGATGCCGCGAGACTGGCAATTGTTTTTGGGGTTTG
This sequence comes from Fusarium cicatricum, assembly GCA_021730345.1. Taxonomy (NCBI): domain Eukaryota; kingdom Fungi; phylum Ascomycota; class Sordariomycetes; order Hypocreales; family Nectriaceae; genus Fusarium; species Fusarium cicatricum. The sequence continues at coordinate 9,524 of JAJODA010000664.1, forward strand.
GGAGTTTGGGGCCACCTCACTAAAGGTTGGTGGTGTATTAATTTTGGAATTGTTTGGAATTGAAATGCCTGGGGCATTAATTAATGACGTTGTCTGCCTCCTTGAAACTGTGACTGAATGATTAAAGGTGCTAATAGTCGATTCCATTATTGTGTGCTGGTTGGACTTGATCGAATCTCATACATATATCTGTACTGGTGTTGAGACGATGCTTTCGGAAAGGGTCCAAGTATATAGAAGAATGAATGAACATCTATCGACATGCATAACTCATGATGATGCGATTCTACTATGTACTAGTATACCAATATTTCCGGTGTAGCCGGTGTTCCAACCGCTAACATCTTGGCGTAGCTCATGCAATGTCATGGGTGTTGTGAAACGCGGCCTGTGCTCAAGATAGGAATCAAGATAAGGCCTGAACTTGAGATTATCATTCCAAGCCAAAGCCTCCATCTGAATTCTTTTGCATCTTCTCCTTTTAAGTTAATCTTCGTTTTCTCAGCGTGTTGCCCCTTCGAAACGGCTATTGATCATGTTGTTCCGCAGCAGAGGATTCGTCGTGGTCGGCGTCTTCATGACGCTGCTTCTTTTCCTGTTTTGGAATGGTCGGACTCCTGACTACACTCACTATCATGGCAACCAGAGCCAGGGCTGGCCCGTGAGGGCCTCACTATGGCGGACAGATCAGGACGACAAATACTTCTGGAGAACCATCAAACAAAATTATCCTCATTCTGCGTTTCAGCCATTGCCTACCTCGGCTCCTGTCAGCTACCCCAAGGTCCAGTACTCGTTCCCCGAGTTCTCCAAGAGCGCAGCGGAATTGCGCCGTGAGCGCCAGCAAGCAGTCAAGGAGACGTTTACGAGAAGCTGGAAATCGTACAAGAAACACGCATGGAAGGCCGACGAGCTCAGTCCCGTGTCTGCTGGTACGCGCAACCCGTTTGGCGGCTGGGCCGCTACCCTTGTTGACGCGCTTGACACGCTCTGGATCATGGATATGAAGGACGAGTTCAACGAGGCTGTCGCTGCCGTGCAGGGTATCGACTTTACCAAGACGGAGCTGAAAGAGGTCAATATCTTTGAGACCACCATTCGATATCTCGGCGGCTTTCTTGCCGCATTTGAGCTCAGTGGGGACATGCGTCTTCTTCGCAAGGCCGCCGAGGTTGGCGAGATGATTTACAAGGCCTTTGACACGCCCAATCACATGCCCATTACGCGATGGAGGTTCCAGGATGCCGCAGATGGCAAGAAGCAGATCGCGGGTTCGGGCGCTCTCGTGGCTGAGGTTGGGAGTTTGTGCTTGGAACTTACCCGGCTCTCGCAACTGACGGGCGATCCCAAATGGTATGACGCCTCGCAGACTATCATGGACCTGATGGCCGTCCAGCAGGACTCGACGGCGCTGCCGGGCCTGTGGCCTCTGGTCGTTGACTCAAAGAGCGAAGTCTTCAACAAGGGATCGACGTTTACGCTCGGTGCAATGGCGGACTCTGTATACGAGTATCTGCCAAAGATGGCTGCCATGATGGGCGGCCAGCTACCCGTCTACCAGACCATGTACGAGAAGGCCATGGATGCAGCACTGTGGCATAACCTGTTCCGTCCCATGACGCCCGAGAACAAGGACATTCTCGTTTCTGGGCAGATCCACGTCAAGGACAGGAATGGACAGGCTCAGCTCGAGCTTGAGAGCCAAGGCCAGCACCTGGTGTGTTTTCTCGGAGGTGCAATGGCGCTGGGAGGACGACTGTTCAACCGCCAACAGGACGTAGATGCTGCCATCAAGCTCACCAACGGTTGTATCTACACATACCAGGCCTTCCCCCACGGCATCATGCCAGAGACCTTTTACATGGTCCCCTGCGACGATAAGGACTTGTGCGAGTGGGATGAAAAGCGGTGGAAGGAGGGCATCCTCAAGGAGAGCAAGATCAAAGAAGGCAAGACGGCGCAGGTGGACGCCATCATCAAGGACGAGCACCTCCCCAAGGGCTTCACACGCATCCCGGACCGGCGGTACATCCTGCGGCCCGAGGCCATCGAGAGCGCCTTCGTGCTATACCGCGTGACGGGCCAGCACGAGTTCGCTGAGCACGCCTGGAGCATGTTCAAGGCGGTTGAGCAGGTGACCAAGACGGAGCTGGCCAATACGGCCGTCTGGGACGTGACGGTGCCTGGGGAGAAGCCGCGCGAGGTGGACTCGATGGAGTCGTTTTGGATGGGCGAGACGCTCAAGTACTTTTATCTCATCTTTAGCGATCCCGAGCTGATCAGCCTCGATGAATACGTGTTTAACACGGAGGCACATCCCCTGCGGCGGATGGTAGCTTAGGGGTTTATTTTGTAGTGGACATAAATTTGATTTCAATCTACTCGCTCGGATGAATTGAGTTGAAATACCTTACCTAGGTACATGGGGTAGCAGTTCCTGTTGGCTCAGGATGCTGAGTCAGCCCAGCGGCCGGGCGCAGAAGAAGAAAGGGAAATCTACCAGAGGCTACCAACTCTCCCCACTGCACATCACAAAGGCGCACCCCGACCTGGCACAAGAACTTACCTTCTCTGCGGCCTCTGAACCAGTGCGACAACTCTTCAACCGGCGCATCTTGAATTGTATCCTGATTGATTTGTTTACTTGACTGTTGCATTCTTTTATTGCAGGCGCCTTTCAATAATCGAGGTTCTTGTTCCTCGCATTCGCCGCCAAGTGCCCGTCTACCCACCTACGTTGGACACGGTCTAGTGGATTATCAAGCACCCAACGAGTCGCACGTCAAGTACTGCACTTTGCGCTTCTTGCATCACGAACCGAGCCGTTGCCTCGAGCCTCACTTCAAAGAGGTTCTTGTTGGCACCTTGCCTCTCGAGCTACGACTCGTCTTGATCGATACCGAGTTCGTTGTTTGCATCAAGGCGCAGCCAGGACGACCCTGCCTCGCGGCGCAACGGTAGAGAAAGTGATTCACGGAAAGGCCCAAGACACTTCCCCTACGGCCCATACAGACTCGAATCTATCGCCAAACTCACGCAAACAACCGAAACCATGTCGAACCAAGCGGTCGGAAACGTCTATCAGGCCATCATCGATGAGGTCGTCAATAGTTCGCGCGTCGATTTTGAGGAAAGCGGCGTCGAGGAATCGGTGTTGGAAGAGCTGCGACAGGTAAGATGGGCTAGTTTTCGATGCATCCTACTCTTGGGCCTTGTCTCTCTTGTTGTTTCGTTGCCGGGCTTCTCGCACTGAGGCTGTGGGAAAGAGACCATCGACAGCATCGACAAGCGTCCATGTTTTCCCATGACATGTCCTCTCGTTAATAACGAGCCGGATTCATGTCATGGATGGTCTTTTGCGACAAACACCTCAAAAGCGTTGTTGGCTGGGCGCTCGCTCGCTCACTCACTCAGACACGCTGGTTGCGCTGAGTGGAGGGAGATGACGGATTACGGGAGGGGGCGACACAGCGCTATTTGGGTCTTTTAAGCCCAAGGCCCCTGCGGTAACTCACCCGCTGACTCCTCCCGCCGCCACCCGCTGGCTTTTGATTGGTCACTTTTTATCCGAATCCCTTCCCCCTCATAAGGCAACCCACTTCAAGTGTCCTCCCATCCTATCACCCACTCACTCACTCTGCCTGCACTAGGCTGCAGCGCAAGACATGCATACAGTCACTGCTGCCTGTTTTCTTATTGTCTGATCATCTTCTTGACCTAATGGAAGGACGCTGGACGCTTTCATCTTCTTATATCGTCTACCTCGTATCATATCTGGTGCTCGTTAACTGACATGACCTCGACTTCAGGGATGGCAACGGAAACTCACCCAGCTAGATGTTGCCCGATTCCCTTGGGATCCCAAGCCTGATCCCCCGCCTCCCGCACAAGCTGCGCCTCCATCATCTGCAGCCCCAACGCACCCAACGCATGCTCAGGCCCAGTTCTCACCTCAGCTCAACGTTCCCCAGGGACTCTCCTTACCTGGCGTCAACCAGCAGCCCCAGGGTCAGAATGGCATCAAGCCGGATGCTAACTATGTCAAGCCGGAGGGGTCCGCAGCCATCAAGCAGGAGCCTGGCTTACAAGGCAACTCCATCCAGTATCCAGCGTACAACAACATGGATGGCAAGAATAATGTGGCGGCGAACCGCGCAGCTCAGCAGCTGCAAGCCCAGTACGGCCAGCGAGCAGCTAGCTCTATCAATGCTCTTCATCAACAGCAGCAGCAGCCACAGCCTGCTCAACAACAACAGCAACAACAAACACCTGTTCCCCAGCAACAACAGCAGCCACCAGCTCAGCAGCCGGGTATGACCCAGCAGCAGCAACATAACATGTATCGCCAACAGATGGCCGCGGCCACTGCCCAGCAGCAACAACACCAGCAGCAGCAACCTGCCAATGGGCAACCTCACATTCGCAACGGCCAAACGGATGGCGCGGGTGATGCGGACGAGTTTGAGGGCGTGCTTATGCAGCGAGGGGCTTCCGGTGACCTGCAGGAGCTGGGACGAGTCGAGATTGACCGCATGCTGCATGAGCAGATCTTTGCCAAGGCCAAGAGCATGGAGGGTGGTGGCTTGATGCTGCCTCTCAAGGAGGCTACCCAACACAATTCTGCTGCAGCCTCGCGTTCTTCAAAGGGCAAGCAACCAGCTGCTTACGATGGAGGCGACGACGACGATGAGGAGGAGGACGAAGACGCCATTAACTCGGATCTGGACGATCCCGAAGACGACCGAGATGACGACGATGTAGACGATGAGGGCCTGGGTAACATCATGCTATGCATGTACGACAAGGTCCAGCGGGTCAAGAACAAGTGGTGCGCCCCTACCTTCGGGCCCTGCAACTGGGTCGCCTGAGCGTGCTGTATGTTTACTAACATTCTTAATAGGAAGTGCACCCTCAAGGACGGCGTCTTGACCGTGAACGGAAAGGAGTATGTCTTCCACAAGGCCACCGGCGAATACGAGTGGTAACGTCGACCCGACATGGGATCCGTGACCGACACTCTCGACGGCGCGCATGTTTAGATGGAGGCTAGTTCCGAAACGTTGCAGGTTGGACCAACATCAAAACAAAGCATTATGGGAGGGAGGAAGGGGGTTAGGTCATAGCTAAGGACGGGGAGGAGAGATGGCTTGAGGCTGGGCCGCAGGTCATGCACGCAGGCAAAGCTGAGGGCCGCAGATGCCGCCCATTGCGGCCAACAGACTGGGACCATATCGGGTTATTTCCACGGGAGGCTACATTTACGGTCTGAAAGGGGGGCGCTCGCTCCCCGCCGCGTCTATAGTGTATCAACAATCTGATTACCTCGAGGGGATATTGTCTTGCAGCGGTAGACTGTGATGGGCTTCGCTTGGCTTGCCAAGTTTCAGTGAGAGCAGCATCCAATATCTTCAGACCTGTTGAGGCGAGGCTAGGCGAACGCATCAACAACAACTGATGACCCTAGTTATTCACCAAGTGCTCCGTAGAGTAGTCCCGTATCACCCCCCCAATGTGACGTAGGGGGCATACATGTCGCAGGATTTCATGTATGTTGGTCGTCTTGCTCACAACTCAAACATCTCGTGTTTTGCCCTTACTTTCTGACATGAAGCAGCGTAGGTGGGGTCACACGGCTCTCGGACCAGCGAGTGCACCAAAGGGCTGTTGGTCCGTTGCCGTGGGACGAAAGACGAGCGGACGCAGCCTAGGGTCGTCCCCGGGGGCTGGAAAAATGCAGCCACCGACTGTTGGGGCGTCTTTGGCATCCTGGCAGGATCAGCACTCGTAATCCCTGCGCTTCTGGATACGGCGTAGATTAACTCATCGCGTCAGCGCGGTGTTGCGTCGGTCTCGAATAGCGCAGTAGGCTAACGACATGTGTGTGTGTGTGAAAGTGCGGCTAGACTTGACCAGCCATGATCTAGCCTCGGGGTCAGACGCTGGGTCCTCGTCCCACGATCCATGGTTGTGGTACATAGCTCGTTGAGCCCTCCTGCTGGATCCCACCAATCCCTCGGAATTAAGAGACCCAGTGTCGGGCGTAGCTGTCCATCTTGGGGTCGTGGGGGGGTTTTTTTTTTTTTTTTTTTGGTAAACCGAACCGGGGAGTTTGTTCATCAAGCTGAGATAGGAATGGAAGGGTATTGTCTCACTATAGCCCTCGATGAGCGGAATCTCACATGTGCTCTCTGGTTGCTGGCCTCAACTGCCGCCGGCAGCTTTAATTTCGCTGGCCCCACAATGTTCGACCCGACAGTCTGGGACGGGTCATTGCACCAGTGCGGCACAGCCAGCAGGGGTTAGCATCTTGTCTCAGTTCCCGGGAAAATTCCATTGCGGAGTCGGCGAGGGGGGATGTCACCTCTGGCATTGGAGCCAGTCGTGCATGAAAGAGTGTGACAATCGATCTCGGGCTTCTGATAGCATTGACTCTGCAATACGATGCCTGTCAACCAGGATCTGTTCGTGCGTTGTAATCAACGCCTGACTCGCAATGCTTGGAGCGTGTACTGAGGTAGTATCGGATAGACATCAGACCACGTACTAAGCACTTGCTAAGCACTCGTTGTTGGTCGTAAACCCGGCCCGGAGGGGCTGAAGCGGTCTGTGATATGTAAACATTGTCGCAAGCTCTGGATCCCCTGTTGACCAGAATCAGCATCAGAGATCGCGGTGCTTGAGCATCGATTCTGAGGAATTCTGCAAGCCATGCAAGCCATACAAGGAATCTCAGAATGCATGTAGGCCTGTTGGCCGTTAGTTTTCGCCCTGCTTTCCGGCCTGCTGACAACAAACACAGTTGGCATCCTCCTGATGGTTTTGCTTCACTTCTTGGCCTTATGGTAAGCAGCTCTATCCACTCCTTGGATCGCATTACACTTGGCCAGAGGCTTGTTCGTACGTACGGAGTAGTTCGCCTGATGCAGCGTCTACGTAGCGGTATCCGATGGCATGGTACGACCTGGTCCCTGGTGGATTCGATGGGTCATGGCGGTGTCGGCTTCGTCTAGCTCCTTCTCGTACTCGACTCCCTCGTTGCCAGGGGCCGACAAGTCTTGCTCAGGAATCTGCACTGATACATCCGCTTTCTCTCGGCTTCTGTGATGAGTAAAGCGGCGGGAACAACGCAATGTTAGATCGTTATCATACCTCTCATGTTAATACTCGGCTTTTGGAGAGAGATGAAAGGAATCACGTCGACTGATACAAGGAGCTATATGGCACTTGGCTGCCTGGCAACACAAGGCCCTCGGAGTAGCAGGTACATCATCTGACCACGTGGATTCCAACGACCAAGGAGCCGGGTCAGCAGCCCTAGGAGTGCTAAAGCCATGCGCACTGTGCCAAACCAAACCTTGGGCTCTACCTTATGCATGAGACGGGATGAGCATCCCAGTTGAATGGGTGCCCAGGTTGATGAAGGATACTAGGTGGTTGATCAGCACAGAACGTTGGTCAGAGAACCCATACGACAAAGGTGGAGCCTCTCACAACAAGAGCACTCTAAGGCACTTATCAAGGGAGATGACAAAGAGAGCAGAACCAAGACTTTGCCAGATTAAGTGGTAGGAGACGCGGCAAAGCATCTGTGGGTTGTGTGGTTGATTGACGACTTCAGCATCCCTTACTGATAGGGATGGAATGGCCTATTCTTGCGCCTGTATGCTGGAACGAGATCTGTGCCAAATGTGTCTTTGACCCAACCTTCTGGGTAGCGCGGCAATCGACAGGGTTCGGGACAGGGCCGTGCAAACCTCCTTTATGCTCCGCACTACTCCGTACTTGGACTTGCATGAAAGAGCAGGTTGGCCTTGGCGAAGGGGCTTGCGATAGGCCTTTGCCGGTTTGAGATTGGTGCCACTTCGTGGAAAGCGACAGGCTTGTGGCCCAGGAGATCAGCTGCAGTCCGAATTTTGGAAGCCTTCCGAGAACGCTGGCGGAAAGTAAGGGCTGGTATCGAACTCGGGTGTATCTTGAAATGCAAGATCGAAAGAGTTTGGTACTATGGCGGCTGCCGATCTGTAATCTCGGGACAGTATACCCTTCTCATCCACGGTGCTTGTTCGCCTGAAGTTACCAATATAGCCTCCTCTAATTGATACGTTGAAGAAACGCCAGCACATTGGCCCTCCTAGCATTCCGCGGAGAACTGGTGACAAACGGCGTTTGTAAGATGGCGATGAATAATATGTGACCGACCCAACATATTTTATTCCAGTCAAGAAAAGTATTGGTTATGCCTGGTTGCCAAATTCATGCATGCGTGAGGTGCTTGTCACGAAAGAGCAATGAGATTAACAAGCGCCATCACCCTGAAGGAAGCGGACGGCCTTTCAAGTGAGATATGTGCTGCTCGTGATAAGGAAGCCAGTTGGTAACGATCATGCCTCAGGAGACATCGACTGCTGTTGAATGAAGCCCCAAAATCGATGTTACGTGAAACACGACGAGGGTATCCTCGAATCAACCCTTCGCTTGTCGAGGCCTATGCTGTCTGTTATTATGCCGGTAGAAGAGCATGCGTATACGCGTAACAAGCCGATGCTGTGCTCCGATGCAGCCGCACCCAGGAGCTCTCTCGAAGGCGCTGTCGAACAAGAGTGTTGCACTGCAGGATGCACGGCGTGTAAATAGCCGATCAGACACTAAGAGTCCCATGTTTCATGTGGGTTCGACGTCCAGACACTCGAATAAGGCCCTTGCGCTATCTTCACCCAACAAGTGTGGTGAGCATATTTGTTGGCGTCATGCTTCTGCTGGAACTGTTTAGACGAAGTAGCTTATGTGGGTTATGATGTCCCAAGACTCAGTCTCGGACAGCGGCCGGGGTCAATACTACATAGGCTTAGCATGATCCTGTAGGCGCGTCAACGGAGTGTGTGGTTTCTCGGCTGGCGCGAGCATGGGTTAGGAAACCAAGGACGAGCAAGGCATGTGCCCAATGATGTTAGTCAGTTGGTTGAAGCATTGGGTGCGGGGAAATGGGGTGCAGCCCACACAGATTTGCCCTTCAGGTGCCTTTAATCATGCTAACGAGGAGTTGGTCAGAAAATCCAGATACCGACTGGCTTGTAAAGACGTTGGTCAGTGAGTTGCAGCGTTCCAGATCGGCTTGATATCTGTATGCTGGCAGTTGCAAATCGAGGCTCGCGGCAGTGGCCTGTACTCACCATAGTTGGGCGGCCCAATGCAGTGGGCAGAAGCGGGGCCCCTAGGTAGTCCAATCTCTTGCTGACCTACGGTATGGCAAGACTGGCAAAACTGGTAAGACTCCATGCCTTGACAAACAACTCGAACAAGTGTGTACGTACAGTGCCAACTGAAGCGCAGCCGGGCCGAAAGCAGTGTGCCCCTTTGAGGCCATGTGAGGCGCTGTGGTCGCAAGGGTGATGAGGCTGGTAACCCTCCTTTACCAGAGGGTCGGGATGTAGCGCGTAAGCCCACCTTTGCTGGAACAAGGCTGGTATGAAGTTGATGATCGAAGTTGGTGTACATCTGCTTGCCGTACCGCCTCACCTTTCCGTCATGGCACCACCTTGGCAACGTTTCGCAGGGGGGGAATCAGCAGGGAGCTGAGTGACTTGGGAGAGAGAAAGAAAGAGGCACTAGCAGTTATTACTGGTGAAGCTGAGAATCAACGTCCAATTACTTGACCGGAGAATATCAGAAACAACGTATGGCACGATGCATACGTACCTGCTTGTTTTCAGGTACTCCCAGCGAGGAACTGACCAGGTGAGGAT
>JAJODA010000667.1:0-10671 GCA_021730345.1 Fusarium cicatricum
ACTGCCTTTATATATATAATAGATAGCTAGAAAGATATAATAATATATTATTTAGCTTAATAAGCCTTAAGCTTAGCTAGCTAATTTAATAAAATAAGCTTAATAATTCTTTATATATTAAAGAGGTCTATTTATAAAGTCTTTAAATAAGCTTTTATAAGCTAATAAATACCTTTATATTAAGAAGTAATATATTATTTAAAATAGAGGTAATTATTAACCTAGGCTTTAATAAAGCTCTCTTTATAAAGATTTAGCTAGGTCTATATAATATAGCTTACCTTATTAATATTATTAAAGATATATTATTTTTTAAACTTCTTAAGCTTTTTATTATAGATCTTTTTAATTAGTAAGGCTATAATTTTATATAAAGAATTATAAAAGTCTTTCTATCTTTTTTATTTTTAAAGATTAGCCTTATATTAAGTAAATATAGATATATAATATATTATAATAGCTTTATTAATATATTATAAATATAATAGTAATATTAACTTAAGAAAGTAATAAGAAATAGTATTTATATAAGTAAGGTAGTAATCTATAAGAGTTATAAATAAAAGAGTTATTTTATAAAGCTTATATATTATTTATAACTTCTTAAGAACTTAAATAAAGTTATCTTCTTTTTTATTACTAAAGAATATAAATATAATATAGAAAGATTATTAATAAGTATTAATACTAACTAGATTAAAAAGAGATATCTTAAACTTATTAATCTTATATATATAGTTTAATAAAAATAATTTAGAATATACTTTAAAGTATTATAGAGATCTTAAGTATATAAAGAGTATTATTATAACTCTATTATTATTATTAAGGTATATTTAACTCTAAAAGCCCTTATTATTTAGCTTATTAACTAAAGTATATATATTATTTTAATTTTTAATAAGGTCTTATTTACCTTTTATAATATAATTATAGATATTTTACTATATTATAAAGATATTTAGAGAACTCTTATATAAGAAAGATCTAATCTCTCTTAAGGTAATATTAGATTTAGCTATTTATTATACTTAAAAAGCTTTAGGGCTTAATAATTAATAAAGCTTTAGATATATTAATTAATAAAGGCTTAGTTTATAATTATATATATTATAACTAGGCCTAAAGTAATATTTTATACTTTATATAACTTTATATAGGCTTTTTATTATTATTATAGAGAAGGTATATCCTATATAGTATATTATAGTTACTTACTTTTATTTTAATTAAGTATAAAGAGGCTTTATACTATAGTTATATATATAGATAACTCTAATCTACTTATTAGGGGTTTTCTAAGAGTTCTTAATTAAAAATATATATCTTTATAGCCCTACCTAAGTATTAACTATTATAACTAGCTCTTTATATAAGCGATATTTATATTTAAGAGAAAGAGTATTTACTAAGAAGCTTAATTTACCTCTATAAAAAGTAATAGCCTTATTTTTAAAAGAGAAGGCAGTATTATTCTTAAAGAGAAAAGTAATATCGCAATCGAGGGGGAATATAGCCTTAGAGAGGTAATAAGACTTATTAATTAGGTTTATTATAGCTAAAGAGAGATATAATAAGCTTAATTAAAATCGCAAAAGCTATTAATTATTAAATTAAAGAGATTATAATAAGGCTATATATACCTTATATATATATATATTATACTTATATAACGGATCTTAATAGTATAGCTAGCTATATTAATCACGTGATATTAATAACATAGCTAGCTATGCCTATATAGGGGGCCCGTGAGATACCTAAGTAGGTAGGTAGGAAGCCATCCAATTGGCCATTAGCTATTAGCTATTGCCTATTTAGAGGATACCTACCTACATGGACACCACTAAAGCGCTGGGGCAAATCTTGATAGAACTGGGAAGGAAAGACCCGAATGTTTAAGGAGCATGTCTTGCGAAGTTAAAGCACCAGTCGTAGTATTGCGTAAATCCTCAGACAGAAGCCTTTGTATCCTTGGAAACATATTATATGTTACTCTCTTGACTTAGAATCCCTTTGCTCCAAGTTTAGGTACTTATCATGGTATGCTAACTCTGATTGGTTGAGTACCACAACCTTGAACTCCAATCTCAAGCCCCATTTCATTCACTTGAAGAACATCACCCATCAAAACTGAAGACCGACTCAATTATTTCGCGCTTCCACGCGAGCGCGAGTGAAAATGTCGCTCATTCACCGTACGGCCTATTCTCTCACGCCTCATGCCAGGCCCTATCTCGCAGCCACGGCTGCAGCCACGCGCCGGGCAATCCCATGCACTCTCACCTCATCATCACCATGCAGCGGCCGGAGGAGCTTTCATCTCGCCTCTACGGTCGGCGACACAATTCGCATGACAGCCGACGCCTTCAGCTGGGTTCATGACAATACCGGCATGCCCTGGTACGTCACCATCCCGCTGCTGGCCGTCGGCGTCAACGCGACCCTCCGCTTCCCTCTGCAGCTGTACACGGCCCGGCTCCGGCAGAAGAGGACCGAGTTGGCACCCCTGATAATGGCCTGGGCGCACCGTCACACCAAGACTGTCGGCCAGGAGCAGAAGCACCTGCCGTACCGTGTCATTCGGCTGCGGATCGCGGGCAGCATTGAGAAATCGCGGCGCAGGATCTATAAGAACTGGGGCGCACAGCGATGGAAAGGCATGGCGCCTCTACTCAGCATCTTTCCTTTCATCACCATCTCCGAGGCTCTGAGACGGAAATGTGGTGCACCTGTGGGCTGGATCAGTAACTCGGTCGGACTGGGCAGTCCGGACTCGACGACTTCGAACCTGGCATCCGCGAGCAGCTTATTCGACCAGTCCCTGGTGGATGGGGGCTGTCTGTGGTTCAACGATCTCAGCAGCATGGATCCTTACTATGGGCTGCCTCTCATCTGCACAAGCATCTTGGCGTGGAACACTTGGGGCAGGATGTCAAAGGAGCATCTAAGTGCTCTACTATCTATCCAGACCGACCAGTCCGATGTTGTTTCACTGACCCGGCTCCAGAAGCTGCTGGGTAGGACAATGCTTCTGATGCCAGTCTTTCCTATTCTTTTTGCAGACCTTCCCAGCGCCATCTTCCTCTACTGGGGTTCCTCATTCGCACTCACGAGTATCAACGAGGCCATTCTGGGACGCCTCGTGCCTAAAAAGGCACCAAGGCTAACCGCCGAGTTAAAGAGACAACCCAATCTTCCATTCCTGGTAGGGCCCAAGCAACCACCTTCATGGAAGGTCGATAAGAACCATAATAGGATCCTTGATTAAAGCTTCTGTCTGTATGGCAAACGTGTACTCTTAAACTTCTGTATACCTAGAAAACTCCGATAGACGCCATAAACAGAAATGGGCCACCCCAAAGTGCCAGACGCTGCGCTCTAATATCTAGTCAAGGACAATGGCCAGAATGACAATGGTCAAAATGACTGCCATAATCAGTAGCAGGCAACAGCTCTTGTTGCGTGCCGCCTTCTGATACCGCGCGGCTTGCCGGTTCTCGACGTCGGCTTGTCGCGTGTCGTCACGGACATTCTCTACGTTTTCAGCAATCGAACCAAGCTGCTCTCCCTGCTCATTGACGATTTGCGCTACTTGGCGGAACAAAACGTTCAAGTCGCCAACACCCTGCTCGATATTGCGAATTTCGTCTTCTCGCTCAATAATAAGAGCCTCCTGGAAGTCGACCTCGTCTTGTTGCGCTAATTGCGGAAGCTGCTGCTGCTGTTGTAGCTGCTCCAGCTGTGTATCGGACTGTGCGCCCTGCCCAGGCTCGGAATCTTGTGCGGCGCGGGCGGCGGTGACGGATGCGCGCTCTTTCTCGAGGGCTCGTCGTTGTAGACTCTGGAATTCTTGGAGGGCGGCCTGGAAGTCGCTCGACACCTTGGTCTGCTCGTACTTTTGTTGCTTCTAGAAGAGGGTCAGTATGCGACAGGTAGTTTGGAAAGTGGTCCGACATACCGTCAGGTCTTCCCATGTCTGAAGTCGCTTGACGCCTTCACCAATCTCGCGGCACATCTCGCGGGTCTTGTCCATGCTATTGTGAACCCGCTCCCGCAAGCGCGGGGTGTCCTTCTTGGTACCCAATACGTTCACATCGTTGGCGAGTTTCCGGTTGCTGCTGAGCAGCGACTGCAGCTTGCTCTTGAGGTCATATTGTAGTTCCTGGAATCCTGGATCGTCGCTGTAACCGCCTCGCCGGCCGGACTCGAGGTTCGAAAGTTGATCGTACGACATATCTGTGAATTCGACAGTCCAATTTCGCAGTTTAGTGAGTGAATCGCGTTCCCAGATGGATATGTTGGTTGATGAGGGGAGATGAATTCGTTTTGGCAGCAATCGTAGTCTTGGATCGTTTGAATCAAGTCACCTGCTGCCTTGACTTGCCAAAGGTGGCTGAGGTTATCAAGTCCCCTGCAAACATACGTAATTGGGCGTCGGGGTCACCAGCCAACCACAGTAGAGCGGGACCTTGTTACCGTAGGTAGTCTTGCATTCTACCATAGCGATATTCACGTGACCCAGCACAGCTTGGTCCTTGGCGCCTCAACGACCGTTGCTGGCTGGAGATTTTTATTTACTTGGGCTTATTAGTGCACCTCAAGCATCTCGACTTTCGGAACCTTGCACCACACCCCTCGAGCTCTTTCTTCCCCCGGCGATGCGCTGCGAAGATGGCGGCCACCACGGTTAGAAGAGCGCCCTACAAGGATTTCCTACAGCCAGCCTTGCACAGGCGATTCTCTTCGACGGCGACGGTTCTACTGGCTGTGTCCTACCTCCAAGCAGTCCTGCTCGACAGCTGGAGCTCTTGTGAGTTGAGCTCACTTGATATTCCATCTGAACTCTACTGACTCGAATCTATAGATCTTTGGGGCTGGTTCCCTCTTGGTCCTGTTGGCGTGCGAACTGCCTTTATCTTCACCTGCGGCCTTGCCATCCTCGTCCTCCGAATTGCCAACTACCACGTCGGCCTGCGAACAACTGGCTCCGGCTTCCAGACCCTACGCAGCACTCTCGTTCGACTTCAGACATATGAGACCCTCTTTTGGTACGGCTTCTCAAGCTTGCTCTTCTGCAATGTCTTTCTCTGGGCCGCGCCTCCAAAATCAAACCTGTCATGGATCACCGCCTTTAGCGGAGACCGTGCCAGGCTCAACGAGAGGCCGTTGTTCTTGATGGCGTATCTGGCTTCTTGCGCTATCACTCAGACCTTCAACCACTACAGAAAAGATGTCGACCGTTTGATTTTGGGACCATCCAAGAGCAAGGGCGAAGGCCAATCCGACTCCCTCAAGGTGTTTGTGCAGGAGTTGCCACAGATAGTAGGCGATTCTTTTGCTGGTGCTTTGACTGCGCTACCTGTGGCACTCTTCCTCTACTACTTTGTCTTGCGGTCGTTTGCCTGGGGATGGGCCCTCATGTTTTTGCGCATCTTTTACAACTTGCCCAAGACAAACATGCTTCCGCCTAGCTGGCCGAGCGACATTTTCCTTCTGTTCCGTTGCATCGAGGCTGGGGCTCTCATTCATCTCATCTGGAACGCAGGGAACGTGTCTTTCTCGACCTTTATGGTCAAGGAACCACTAAAGAACGGCAACCCCCTCACTTCAGAGTCCAAGGATACCAATGGCAGTCTTTTAAATGGTCTCAAGAGCAAGAAACTTTCCATCAAGGTATGTTTGGTACATGAGCCTACTATACGGTTGTCTGACCTGGGAATAGGCATTTGCTATGTGGGAGCTCGCCTATATCGCTGAAGGGTATGAGGCTCGCCGACAAGCCATCTACGAGGACATTGACCGCAAGGACGGACCTATGTGGTCGCAACTTTACGCCATCTGTCTGGAAGTGGTAAAATCGATCGAAACCCGAGTTGACGATTACGGCAAGCCGCCCGCTGCACCCCCTGCGGAGCCTGCAATGGAGCCCAAGCAACGTGTTTCTGCTCCTCTTCGGGACGATCCTATCTTCAACCGCAGGCCTGCTGCTTCCAACACGATGCGAAGCGAAGCTGAGAAGCGCTTCAGCCAAGTTGCGAGGTCCCCTGGCTCATCTCCCGCCTCCAAGCTCAGCCCCATTGCAAAGAAGACGTGGAAGGAGGCCAAGGACCGGATCTTGACCAAGGAACAGCAGGAGCTTGTTGCTCCAGATCACCTCAGGGGTCAATTTGAGCAGTGGACACTTCGTATGATGCAGGTCGATTCTGTTGCTGCCCTGTTCCAGCACGACTTCCGCACGCAGTTCGCCGCCGCGGTCTTGGGTACACCATATGCGGAACCTACGCTCTGCATCAACGCAGTTCGTGTGCTTTGCCAGCTCTCAGTGCACAGTCTGGTGGAGGACAAGTTTGGCAACGTGCACAGGGACGTTCCCAGCATCATCCGGACCCTCACGTCGGTGATCAAGAAGCTCGAGGCGTTCCGAATTTCGTTCCCTATTCACTGGACTGATACCAAGAAGAAAAGGGTGAGTCCCGAGGTGGAGAAGGTGGTGACCACTCTAAAGGAGGGGCTTGAACTGGTGGTGGCCAAGTTTGAGCCGTATAGTAGCGATCTTAGGTTGACGCTGTCTGATATCAGGCTTGCCAAGGAGGCTGCCGCGCCTGCAAGCAAGGACGAGATGGCCGAGGTTCGATGATGTAAATATGGGGAAGGGAAGAGACGGGCGCCTCGAGTTGGGCATTAATGTATCACGATACCATTGTAAATCATCAACAAAAGAATCATGTTTTATGACTCTCATTCTGTACGCATGTTCACATGTAATTCAAGTAGTGGGGCCGAAGTCGGGACGTAATAACCGGGCCGTGCCTCAGCACCGTGTGTGATTGTGAAAGACACTGTATTTAACGGTCTTCCCTAAAGTGGCATCTGGCTAAAGCCCCCCAGCCACTTTCATCGGCAACCTCATTACATTGGATCAAACGTCTCCCATGTTCCGCCTTTTCATCCACGCAGACATGCGATTCACCCAGCCTCCACGTTAAACGTTTACCACCCGTGACACCACAAGAGTCATGTCCTCTCCTTCATCCTCACTTTTCTTATACTCACTTTCTCCATCTTAGAGCCTTCTCGAGCGCTCGCGACGTTGGCATTCTTGCCCATGGACTATGGCGTCTCCCATATCTCATCGACGCCTTGTGGCCGCCATCGTATATCGCACTGTCTACCTTCTTCTCTATATCATTCTTCTCGGTCTGCTGATAGCGACCCCCGGCGATGCTATCAAGCGCTCTCTCCGAACTAAGCAGTACTACAACATCTGGATCCTCGCCGCCGCATACGTTGTCGCCATCCTCATCATCGCTTTCGTCTTCTTCACCCGCCTATACATAAACAAGACAGAGCTAGACTCGATACCGAAGGGATGGGTGCCTATAGAAAAGGGGGACCTTCGCTCCGCCGTCTATAAGGTGGTCGGATTGGGTCTTGGTCGCAGCGCGTCCATCGCATACGAATCCCGGCCGAGGCTTCAGACCGACGACTCGGCGCAGGAGGACGGAACTGTTGAGACGACGGTGAAGCTGGGATTCGATGGTCCCCAGGGCCCAGCAGAGGAGCTAGTCGTCACAATACCACGCCGAAAGCCTGTTTGGGGCGAAATTGAGCACTTTGGCTGGGCATCTCCAAACGCACCCGATTTGCCCAACCTGGAATACGCGACAGTCTTCTCCGAATTACCGAATCTTATCGAGGGCAAAGCCATGACCCTAGCTCCCCCGGACCCGACCTCCCAAGCGAACCCCCCCTTATTAGACGCAGACGCGGTGGCCCTACTTCAACGAACCGCCAATATGAGCCTGCGCGATTACATGGTCCATCTCGCAGACTTGGGTGTGCTCGAGATGGACGCAACTACCACCAAATTTCTCTCACATTACGAATATGCACGCTTCTCCAACCGACCCATCTCCAACGCTAGGTTCAAAGAGCTCATGCACCTCTTTGCCGAGATTCTTCGGGCCATGGAGCCCTTTGACCCAGACGTCCTCGACGGTGGCCAAGACGAGGACGACGACGACGACACATCATCTCCCTCCAGCAATGCCGATCCCGACGATGTAGGCACGAACCCAGGCACACCTCGCAGTAACTTGACTGCCTCGGAAGTGGCCAGCATCACCAGCGCTACCCGACAAGCGAGACGCCAGCCGTCCACAAACACGTGGAACCTCTACCGTACTGCGCCAAACAGCATGAGGAGCGGCATCTCTGGTCCTGGACCTAGTCATGGACCCGTCTCTCGAAAGTCCAGCAACAACAGCCTTGCCCGGAGCCTTGCCCAGAGCCGGCGCCATTATCCCATGAGCCAACCGTCTACCTCGAGCCTGCGGTCCAAGTCATCGGGCAGCTCAGGCTCCGTCATACGCTTGGCCACGCGACATGACTCAACAGAACTGCCATATGTCCTCAGCTTGAGGGATACCACGGCGAGTTATTAGCGATTTGATTTATGACGGGAGAGGAGAAGGAGTTGGAGCACAGCACCGCATGGCCGCGTTGCGGCATTTACGCTTATGACTTATGACTATGATAGCGCTTTGGATAGATTCTATATTTCCCTAATCTAATGTATTCTGGTACATATTCACCAAACTCAATTCCCTATGCTTGAACACCGACGCGTTCCTCTTTCTCGAGACCCCTTCAATCCCCTGGTCCGTGTCCCCTTACCCACGACGGGAGCGATAAGATAAGAACCCGCACTCTTGCATGTGAAATTCTTCCTCTGCGAAAGCCTCTCCACCAAAACCAAACATCACCAACTCGACCCATCTTTCAACCTCCATTGAGGTCTAATAGCCGCCTTATATCTCCCCGCTCGCACATGAACAACCTCGCGCATAACATTTCAACCTCTAATCTCGACATCCTCGCCACCAAACCATAAAGTCCAAGCACACCGCAACAATGCCTCCCGATCCCCTCCCCCTCGCGGCCAACCGCGCGGCTCTCTCAAACCGCATTTCCCTCCTCCTCGCCTCCCAGTCCTCCGTCCTGAAGAACATGACCCTCACCCGCCCCGCGCCAAACTCTAAGCGACGCACCCGGCCAGACTCTGCCGAAAACGACAACGACGACGACCTGTTGCGCGGCGCGCGGCCAAACGAGGGAGTCGGCTACGTGCCCGAGAAGAAGGACGCGCAAAAGATCGGCAACGCCAAGGAGGAGAGGCTGCTGAGGGGCAGGACGGGCAAGGATAGCAAGGCGAGGAGAAAGGTGGACGAGAGCGAGAGCGAGGATGATGTGGGGAGGAGCGCGCTCGGCAAGAGGAAGAGGCCGCGGAGGGAGGTTGAGCCTGAGCCCGAGGCCAAGCCCGGGGTTGATGTTGAGGCTGAGGTTGCGGATGAGGATCGACAAGGCGAGACTGCAAAGAGTGATGGGGACGTCGATGTGCAAGACGAGGTAGAGGACGCGCAAGGTGTGAAACCGAGTGACGGGGCGGCCAAAAAGAAGCGCAAGAGAAAGAACAAGCCCAAGAAGAAGAAGCCCAAGAGCGGCAATGGGGATGAATAGACACACGACGACCTCAAGACTGTAGTTATATCAAGATACCCACCATCGCCATTTCCTCATGTTGATTGCAAAACAATAGAAACTGTCTTCTATACATTTCAATCAATGTTGCGTGATCTGTAGGTAACAAATCTCCCTCAAGAGAGGCAGTCGATTCAACTCCACGCCTATCCTACGGCCCTCATGCATGATTCATACCCATTATACAGATACAAAAACACCACCTCTTGTCCTGACCCCAATGATCCAAGTATAATCTCCGACATCTCGTCCAGCCATGCTTCTGCAAAGCATGCGCTGCCCCTCTTCGGTAAGCCTACAACAATAAACTCCCCACGCTGAGCCATCCTGTCGGTGGGGATACGAAGGTCCGCGAACTTGAAAGAAAAGAAAAAAAAGGCATACCCTTGGGCTGCTGTAATGCTTCGCACTAGTAATCAAGAAAGCCTCCCGCCGGGTTCCATCCTCTAGCCGATCCGTATTCCGGTACTCCAAAGCATATGGCACTCACCCCGTGCGTCCAAGCCGGGGAAAATATATCTCAAAAGAAGAGACCCGAACCCTAAATGCGTGTATATGTATGCGTATGTTATCCGTAAAGAAATATAGTTCCGTTCCTGGCAGTGGGTCGCCGCACAGTTGATCTTGTGCAGCGATAGAAGCCGTCTTCTACCGGAGACAGATCACTGCCTTCGTCTTCGCTTCCTATCGTCGTCTCTGGGATCCTCATCTTCGTCAGACCTCTCGGCTGTGTCGCTGGGGTTGAGAATGTGCGCCATGCTTCCTCTTCTAGTTGGGGGAGCAGAGTGATCCTTGATTGCGAGATTCTTATTCTCACGACCTGCCGAGCCCCACGACCAGCCTCCAAAGGTATCCGAGCTGCCACCATTTGTAAATGGTGGAGGAGTCGTCGGCCGAGATTGAGGATGTGTCTGCGACGCAGTTTGAAGCGAATACGACGATAACGAGTCTCTGATGCGCTGGTCCTCTGGAGCTACGCGACTAGGAGAAGACGGCCAGGGGGCGGATGGCACGCCAGAGCTGAAGGGAGATGGTGTCGGTTGCCACCCGTGGGCTCGGATATCGGCGGCGGTATGTCGACGTGCGAGACTGCCGGGAGAGGGCTCGACGTTGGAAAGAGGGTGAGGG
>JAJODA010000668.1:0-74833 GCA_021730345.1 Fusarium cicatricum
CAGCATCAGCAGCATCAGCAGCAGCACTCGCACCACCAACTTCACCCTGTTACGCCGCCTTTGAGAAAGGACACTTGCTCCTCCATCTCGACCCAGGCCACTACCGCCACCTTGGCCTCCACGGAGACCAACAACACATCGTACAGTGCCGACACCTCTCCTAACCTGCACCAGTCTATTTTCTCTATAAAGGATGGCTCCGACGTCTCTAACAACCGCCGCACGAGCAGGAGACGGACCGGGCCCCTTTCCCAACAGTCCAGAGAGCGCGCCGCACTCATCAGAAAGCTTGGTGCTTGTAATGACTGCCGAAGGCGGAGGGTTGCTGTAAGTCATTATCCTCCCTACCCTTGTTCGATCGCTCTGTCTCTATACTGCCCGTTTTGATCCTTGCCTAATCATGTTAATTCTTGACTTACATGCCGACACTTGGCTCTCTCTTTTAGTGCCACCCCAGTCACCATAATTTGACCTGGGAGGATGTAGTCGTCAAGTTCCATCGCTCCCACAGCCCGACTATGCAGGACATTGCGCCTTCCCTTGCCTCTGCTGGCCGCCCATTGAGCCCCGCCCCGGCCATCTCCAACGTCCAGTCTCTGTTCGCACACGAGGAGATGGATATTGATTCGAACCCCTCGACCTCCCATCAGCCCGGCCGACCTCCGCTGAGTGATGCCCGTATCCGTACTCCTTTACCGTCGGGCCCTCGACTCGAAAAGTCGCTGTCGTTGCCAGGCATCGAGAGTTTCAAAAATGATCTCCAGACAAACGTTGGGCGCATGCTTTCCACTCCGAGTCGAGATCGCTATAGCTCCGTCCAAGCCCTCTTTCTATTCTGGCAAGACGACGAAGAGGTAGCCACAATCCAATCGGCTGTTAGGGAGCTCGCCGAGGTGTTTGACAAGTACTACCACTATAGCTTCCAGGTTCAGACTATTCCGTCCTCTTCTGACGGTTGCAAGAGTTCCTGGAGGTGGCTCTCCCGGCAGCTCAATGAGTTTGCCGAGGATCGTGACGAGCGTGATGTTCTGAAGATTGTTTACTATGCGGGACATACGTATCTCGATGGCAATCGCGAGATGGTTCTGGCAAGGTACAGTAACTGTGTATAACTGGCTGGTCAAGTCGGATGCTGACCCTTGTATAGCTCAAGAGATGCTGAACGAGCTTCTACCATCCGATGGGGTGGAATTCAGCAGACTCTGGAGGAAGCCTGCTCCGACACGCTCATCATCATGGACGCAGCCTACTATCCTTCGTCTCGGATGGTACGTCAGCAGGGTGTTTTAGAACTGCTCGCGGCCTCTGTATCGGAGGAACATTTCTATGGTCTTGACCGCTGCGCATTTACCCGCGCTCTAGCTGAGCAACTGCGAGTTCGAGCAGCACGTCTGAGCCCTCTTTCGGCGGCCGAGCTGCACGCGAACTTGTTCTCTGACTATGCTAAAATGGTCGAGGACAGGACCCCGGAGAAAGAAGTGGTTACTAGTTTCCCATCGCCGCTGCACATGATGATGTCGGGCAACTCGAGGCTTCCGTCCATCTTTTTGTCGCCTGTGTATCAGACTAGCCCTATGCGCAACAGCTTCTCCTCGTACGAGAACAGCCCGCATTTACACCTGTCGATCCGGCTCGACGATGACAATGTCAACATCGACAGCTGGAACGAGTGGTTGCGGCTCATGCCCGAGGGAATCAAGGACATCAAGGTCGAAGGCCCTTTTCGAGCTACCTTTAGATGAGGAGCCAAAGTCTTTGGGTAGTACCCTGCACATACGTTCAACGGCTCAAACCATCAGTCGGCTGCCGGTGCTTCTAGAAATAGATGCTGCTGGATTCTCTAGAAATAGGGATTGCTGTTTGGTTTACCCTGAAAAAGGGAAGAAGCCTCGACCTTGATGTCGGATGCTGTTGTTCACTTCAGGACGCCTTGGAGGCGGTGTTTTGATCATGCCCACCTCTGCACTGACAGCGCCCCTTTCTTTTCACATTGGCATTATCTGCATTATACTATTTTGGCTTGGGACATGTAATGACGAGTCCATGAAATGACAGCGTATGGAGTCTTATGGGCGGAGTAAAAAGTAAAAAGGGGGACCCGGTTAGATATGGAATCACCGGGGTTATTGGACGGACAAGCCGAATAGGATGGACGGCCGGAAAGACGGACTGGCGAAAAGGCGAAAAGAGGGCCGAAAGGCGGGAAGCTAAGCATGGCATGGATAAATGGCATAGGCATAGCATCTTGATTTGTCTGTTTTATGAAAGTATTCAAAAGTTCAGAAGTCCAAGTCCTGAAGGGTTTCGGTCTGCTGTGAGGCACCTGTATCCTTCCCTTGCATGGACATATAATTCCAGGGATAGATATCTGGACATCAGGGAGCAGGCACCGGAATGATGAGGCTGAATCATAACACCAACAAAAACAAGATGGAAAATAAGAGCATGTGAAAAGGACGACGAGGTTCAAAAGTGCAATTATGACGGAATGTTCAAGGTTGTCGAGAATGACCGGGGCTATGAATCGGGTGATATAGCGCAATTCTTAGATGTGACTGTTCAGACGGGACCACAGGGGAAGAGATTGGGGGTCTTGAAGCATGTATAATAATGATCTCGGTGTATGTTTCTTTGTAAAACGTCAAGTAGCAAACCCTCAAAGGATAGAGAGTCATGGCAGAGTCAAGTCAAAAAGGCGGTCGAAGCTCGTGATAGCTACCTCGGGTTGTGGTTGGATTGATCGTCGTCAAAAAAAGTTCTGCAGTCATGGAGCCTCAGTGACATGGCAAGTGTATAAATCACCCCACAAAGACATAAAAGCTGCATTGATATTGGACAATTAACCCGGAAGGGACCATACTAAGGCCCGTGAATCTCGCTTGGCATTTTGCCTTACCGAAAGCACGACCCAGCCATTCATTTTATCACCGAGGTGACCGCCCGAGAAATTATCACCCAAAACCGAAGCCTGATACGATTTTTGTCTACCATAGCCGCCCTTGAAAACGGCGCCTGCAGCCCAACCTCTTACCTCTTACAAGTATCCAGCCCTCCCAACTTTTCTCTACGTTTCCCTTTTCCCCATCATTATACCCCCACCCGTTGAACCCATATACCCAAATTTTTCTCATCGATATGGGCGGCGTTGTCTCTGTATTCTCCAGCAGTAGCGGTGAAGACCCCATTGGGGCGCGACAGGCCCTTGAGAAGAAACTTGCCGACAGGGAAGACACCATCGCTGTGCTCGAAGAAGACCTGACCAAGAAGGAAAAGGAATGCACAACAGTCTCTCAAGATGCTGACGACCTGAGGCAAAAGATCAAGGACCTCGAGGCTCAGTCTTCGTTAGCCCTCGACGAGACCCATGCCCGCATCGCCATTCTGCAGTCTGAGCTGAAGAAAGGCGGTGACAGCTCAACTGAGCAGCTGCGCAGTACTAAGGAAGCCGCCGCAAAGAGCGCCAAAGAGCTTGAGGACGCAAAAGCAGAGCTGACCACCCTCGAGGGAAAGCTCAAGAACCTGGAGGGGGAGAGGCAGACCATTGCTGATGAACTGGCGGGCCTCAGAGCTGAGCTGACTGAGGCCAAGGAGGCCCGCGAGGCCCTCGAGAGCGCACTCAACAAGGAGATCTCCGCCCTCAAGACCCAGATCACCGAGGCCGAGGAGAAGCACCAGACTCTGCAAAGCGCCCATGGGAAGCTCGAGGGCGACCTCGCTGCTGCCTCCAGTGCTGTCGAGGACAGCAAGAATGCCTTGACCGGTTCTGAAGAAAAGTACACCACCCTTCAGCAGACTCACGGCAAAATTGAGAGCGACCTGGCCGCCGCCGTTGCTACTCTCGATGAGCAAAAGCAGGTATTGGCCGGGTCCGAGGAGAAGTACGCTACCCTACAACAATTAGCCGACAAGCTCAAGGAGGAGTCCGAATCCCAAATTTCCTCCGTCAAGAAGGATCTGGCCGAGGCCCAGGACAAGACTTCCACCATCCAACAGACCCACGACAAGCTCAAGGCCGATTCCGAGAACGAGCTCGCATCGCTCAAGGCCAAGCTCACTGAGCTTGGTGAGCTTCAGACCAAGTACGCGGCTCTTGAGCAATCGAACCAGACCCTGGAGAAGGAGCTGTCCGAGCTCAAGGAGAAGTACGCTGCCCTCGAGCAGACCAACGAGGGACTCAAGAAGAACTCGTCTGCCGACCTCGAGACCGCCAAGAGCGAGGCCGCATCATGGCAGGAGAAGCACAATGCTCTGCAGTCGACCCACGATGGCCTTGCAAAGGATCTTGAGGCTGCGAAGCAGACTCTCGCCGACGCTGAGGAGCAGAAGAAGACTGCCAACACCACCCACGAGTCTGAGCTTGAAAAGTACCGTGCCGACGTCGAGAAAGCCCAGAAGGATTTGTCCGACTCCGAGGAAGCTCAGAAGAAGCTGAAGGACGAACACGCCGCCGAATTGGAGAAGGCCAAGGGTGACCAGACCGCCGAGCTGGAAAAGGTCAAGCAGGATGCCGCTGATCTCGAGTCGAAGCTCAAGGCGACAACCGAGGAACACGAGTCGCTCAAGAAGGAGCGTGATGAGCAGGCTTCCAAGCTCCAGGCTGTTACTGGAGAGCAAGAGACTTTCCAGAAGCAGCGGGAGGAGACTGAGGCCAAGCTCAAGGCCGCCACCGAGGAGCGCGAGTCGCTCGAGAAGCAGCTGGCAGACAAGACGACCAAGCTGACCGATCTCGAGAAGCAAGCGGAGGAGGCTAAGAACAAGGCCACCAAGGCCGAGGAGGACCTCGAGGCTTCGCAAACGGTACGTCGTCTCTTCTCAACCACTCGTCTACGCTTTAACCACAAAAACTAACTATTTCCGCAGGCGAAGCAGGATCTCGAGACCAAGATCGCTGGTCTTGAATCAAACGCAAAGAGCTCCAAGGACTCCGAGTCTAGTCTCAAGTCCAAGCTCGACGAGGCCGAGACCAAGGTCGCTAGCCTCGAGTCGGAAGCCACCAAGGCCAAGGACTCTGAGTCCGAACTGAAGGCCAAGGTTGAGGAGGCCCAGTCCAAGATTGCGAGCCTTGAATCCGATGCTCAAAAATCACAGGGCACTGAGTCTGAGCTGAAGGCCAAGGCCGAGGAAGCTCAGACCAAGCTTGCCAGCCTCGAGTCTGAGGCGCAAAGCTCCAAGGATGCCGAGGCCAAGTTGAAGACCAAGGTTGACGAGGCCGAGGCGAAGATTGCGACTCTGGAGTCTGATGCCCAGAAGTCCAAGGACGCCGAGTCTGAGCTGAAGGCCAAGGTCGAGGAAGCTCAGTCTAAGATTGCCAGCCTCGAATCGGAGGCTCAGAAATCCCAGGATACCGAGTCCCAGCTGAAGAGCAAGGTCGAGGCTGCTGAAGCCAAGGTCACTAACCTCGAGTCCGAAGCCCAAAACTCCAAGGGTTCCGAGTCCGAGTTGAAGACCAAGCTCGAGGAGGCCCAAGCAAATCTCAAGAAGGTTGAGAGCGAGACGAAGGAAGCGCAGAGCACCGAGGCTGACCTGAAGACGAAACTTGAGGAGGCTCAGGCAAGTCAAGCTAAGGCGGATGCCGAGAAGAAGGAGGCTCTTGAGAAGAGCCAGTCCTTCGAGGAGCAGCTCAAGGAGCTCAAGGAGAAGCTTGAGAAAGCAACGGAGAGCACCACAGCTTTGGAGAAGGAGAAGACCGACGCAGCCGAGAAGACCAACGCCCTGGAGACGGCAAAGAAGGAGGCTCTTGACAAGGCCAATACTCTGGAGTCAGAGAAGGCCGAGGCTGTCAAGAAGGCCGAAGCCTCGCAGAACGAGGCTGCCACGGCCGCCGATAAGGTCAAGGCCCTCGAGTCAGAGAAGACGGAGGCGTTGGAGAAGGCCAAGGCTTCCGAAAATGAGAAGAAGGCTGCCGCTGAGAAGGCGGAGGCTTTGGAGAAGGAGAAGAATGATGCCGTGGCAAAGCTGGAGGCTTCGCAGAAGGAGGCGACCGGAAAGGCCAAGACCCTAGAAACCGAGAAGAACGAGGCCGTTGAGAAGGCCAAGGCTCTCGAGGCTGAGAAGGACAAGGCAGTCGAAAAGACCAAGACTGCCCAGTCGGCCTTTACCAGTGCTCTCGAGAAGGTCAAGGCTATCCAGGCGGAGAAGAAGGAGGCCGTTGCGGCTTCTGAAAAGGAGAAGAACGAAGCCCTCGACAAGCTCAAGGCGCTGGAGGCAGAGCTGAAGGAGCTCAAGGAGAAGGCCGCGAAGACGGGCGAGGCCAACAGAACGGCCAACGGAACGGCCGAGGCATGAGCGCGATAATCGCTATGATGCCTGTATGACGAGTGGGAAAAGTCTAACGATCTGTGACGCTGGATGAACTGAAATGTCTAATTCATATCACGGGAAACGAAGGAGTGGACAAATGAGTCTTTGATGAACTCGATACCCATACATAGTTTTTAGAGCGTAATTTAGATGAGCGTCTATGCCACTCTTTTGTTGCTTACACACTGCACTGCACATTGGATATCTTTGTTTCTAAATCTGTATGATGCATGTTGGTCATGAGTGAACGATTCGTTCAATCAACGGGCTTGGGACAAGCCCTTGACAATGCATCATGATGGGATCTGGTTTCTTACAGAATCTATCGAGTTGCTTGAGACGTCATGATAGGCTGACAAGGTATTAGAGGGTGTCTCAGCTACCCTACGGACGATATCTCGATGCACTACAACCGCATCCATAAGTCGAGATCGAAAGGAGCATAACTTGAATGGCTGAGCATAGTTGGCTAAGGATTCGTTTCAAGAATGTTCGTTGCCTGGATGGTTTCTCTGGTGATGTTGTTGCTGATGTTGTAAGTTGATGGACATGAAGTCTGGTGCTAGCAAGAAACAGTGGCTCAAGCATGTCCTCGCCATTTCCCCCCAGACTCACCACCACTTATCTTTTCTCTCTTTTTAATCATGCAGCTCCCCAAGTCAGTTTTCTTACCATTCACCTTCCAATATAATCTTATTAGCAAGACATGACCAGACTGGGTGGTTGTTCGTAGAACGGCTGCTGATGACTGCTGAAGTTGTTCTTCTGTCTGTTATTCTAGTCCTCGATCCGTATCGTTATTACCTTCAAGTTCTTGAGTATTACGTGTAGGTAAAATCTGATGATTGGGAGCCACGGTTACCATTCGGCTTTGGTGTCCTGGCTGGAGTATCAGAATACAGATTTTGGCTAGAAATCCTACCCTTCATACACAATATCGAAAGGCATGTCCATGCAGCGGAGATAAAATGCTAGCTAAGTAAGAGTAATAACCCGTTAAAGCCAGCGTGATATTAGTAACAGAGTGTAGAGCAGATGTATGGTCAGGGGCCTAATGAGGAAGACACAAGTATGATGCGTCCTAGGAACTGGACAATTACGACGTCTTCAACATACATGAAAGGTTCTGATTGAAGAATTCATCTGTTTAATAGCACTAGTAGTTCTCGTGTTTTAATGCCAAGTCATCTCTACCCAACTCCAGCCAATCTATCGTCGATGGCTTTACAGTTAACGCTTTTCATCGACGTTTTACACTAGCTTCATCCACACGACTACATTAAGCTCATAGAACGCCCAATTCAGAAATAGGCTCTCTACACCACGTGCTTTAAATAACCTCCAGTGTTATCAACGACAGAGGTAAGATTGCGTGGTAAGGCATCATGGGCAGCAAAAAGAGTGTCCACATGCAAAAACCAAAAACCAAAAACATACAACAGCGGGGATTCGCTGGTCGTCACCGACCCAACTACTAATCCGCCCCTCACTGGCTTGTCTATGGGAGAGCGGACGGGATCCCGAATTTTCCAGTGGGTATGGTCGTATGTGACAGGAAGCGCAGTGAAGTGAGTATATATACTGAGTTGGAGACTGTCCCTGCCACGTTGGATCGTTGGACTGAACTCCTGCTGTGTGCAGTGCGCAGTTCTCAAAAGCATGAAAAGGTAGACACGTTCTTAATGCTATTCCTTTTCGTCCATGACAGCAACCACTAGCCTTTAGTGCTCAAGGGCGACCCCAGTCTATGTTGATGAACAACTCACAGCAACCGATCTAGTAAACCGAGTTGCTCGTCGTAGTACAACGCAATCATTCCTCATGATATAATTTATTCATAGACAGTACTTCAAAAGATACTACGTATGCCGAGAAGACTTGGCGTTATAGGGATTTGCGCCCTGATCGACGGTGCGTGAAGGAGTCGAGTGGCCAACACAGGCTGATGCAGTCAGCATCCGTCTCGGAAACTCAACGACTATAACAGCATGGAATAGAGTGTAGAGTTTTCGTTTAAAAAAGGCCTTCATTTACGTTATCAAGAGCATTTTAGAATCTGGTCCTGACTTGTTTCGTCCACCCATTCGATGGCATGTTCTGTTGTCTCATTGTAGAGAGACCATGTCAAACCCGAGGGTTTTCAGCAAGACTACAAATACATCCCATATGTATACTGAACGGTCTAATAGCACCAATGCCACGATGGAATTTGGAAGGGTGAGACCAGGACCAAGGAGTCTTATTAGAGGAGGATTGCCTCGAGGAATGCAGAGAAGGCCTGGCTGAGGGCTAGCTTAACGATGAGCTAGAGACCAAGCCGCCTTTGAACTTTTTTGTCCCTTTTATTTCGTGGTCGTCCCCTGTTCCCGTCCTTATACTGTGAATAATGCTCCATGACTTCTTCCTCCGTGGTAAACTCGACGCGGTGATTCTTGTTGGGCCGCCAGCAGACATACGGCTCGTTGCCCCTCTTGTGGCACCCCAGTCTTTCGAGTGTTTGATGAGAGAATGTTCTGAAATAGATGATCTGAGGTGAAAGAATGTGCTTTTGTGTGATTCTGTCGACTGTTTGCTCAAGTCAGAGTCGGGTGATAATCCAAATTGGGATACCTGAGTGAAGTGTTGGGCATTGTGAGAACTAGACGCCAAGTGATCCAAGGCATTGTTGTCGAGAGGAAGAGCATCGTATTGTTCTTCAGTTGATTGATGAAGAAGCCCAGGCTTATTCTCATTGTCAGCATCCTTAGGGCCGCCGTACCAGAATTCGGCATGGTTCTCAGGGTTGGGCGCAAAATCTGGCGTTTGGAACGTATATAAGGTCGTCTTCCTTTGATGAAAAATTGTGAGGTTCTTGGAGCCTTAAACCCCGGGAGCCAACCGAGCTTATGTGGTGAAATAGGCTGAGTTTTCCCTGCGAAAGTTAGGTGAGGGTTATACGGGCGAAGAAAACGTTGATGGTTCGCCTAACGGCATATGGCAGCCAGTCAGTAACAACCTCACTGGGAAACTTGCTTGTCTTTTATAATCGGGTTGCATCAATCTTTGGTAATCTGACCTGCGAGTTGGTTCAATTCCTTGATTCGCTAGGACATGTATGCAAGGCAGTCTTGGGGTTGGATGGGCCAATTTTGTGATTCGCCCCAATCAGGCAGGTTACGGAAACGAATATCCTCGAGTTACGCCGGTTCTTTTGCGGGTTTTAAAGAAGCATGGAAGTGAACCAAGTTGGCTGTACTATGTTACTGATCGTGTTATTAAAGGGATGCAAAGAGAACACAGACTCTTGGCCGTCGCATCAGAGAACCACGCGTAAAGTGATGTACTGCTTTGTGAGTATCAACTCTCACACGTCGAGTCCCCAGCTTCATTTCGTTTAGAGAACTGTTTCTTTGTCGCGTGAAACGTGACTGCACTTACACGCGGCTTCGGGCGCAGCCAGCCTTGTAACAACCTCGTCGTGTTGGTAAGCAATTGAGGTTATTCCGCATTATCCATCCTCTTCCGTATCCTCCTTGGCCAGATGGGACCAGAAGAGAAGCTCTGGCACCTCTATTTTTAGGGCGCGGAGGAGCCGAATGCTCTATCCCTGCCAACCATGCCCCTGGGAGAAGAAAAAAACACCGGCATCAACACTAGACTATTCTCGTCTTCTTTTTCTTTCACCCACCAAAGAAGCCCCGGCAGATTGTGGATCGATGCATGGTGCGTATGGTCACGACGAGCGCTGTACGAGAAAAAGAAGAAGAAAAAAGATTACCGGCCGAAAGAGCAGTTCTAGATGCAATCTATCGTTTGACAGCCCTGCCTGCCCCGTGCGAAGAGAGTCCAAATACGTCTTGTTGGTTTGACCGTATTCTCGGGAGACGAGGCGCATCGTATAGCCTACCTTGGTAACTAAGTACCTTACCTTACCTAGACAACAAGCTTTCTAGCGCAGGGACTGCATAATAAAGGCTTGGTACATATAAAGACTGGGTCGTCCAACATTGATGCGCTCATCACAATTAACCCGTAGCCACGTTATTTACATGCAACAAGCTCGATTTTCGACCACCACCACCACCACCATACACTGATTAATTTGATTAAATCCTCTTGTTTCCCCCCTTGACCCCAGAGTCACAAACACCCCTCTCCTCCATTCTCAACATCACCACATTCACCATCACAACATGACATCACCCAAGTCTCGGGCGATAGCCTCGCTTCTTTGGCTGCTGGCTGCTCCTGTGCGCGCCCATGACCTCACATACAAGCTAGCCGACGACGTTGGCCTTAACCTCGTCGCTGCTGATCAAGGATGTCGAGACGCCTTTCAAGCTACCGTCTCATGTCCCGCGATCCTGGGAGACTTGATCAAACGCGAGTCCATCGTCGATCAGCAAACCCTCGACTCCCTCTGCACAGACTCCTGTTTCGGGAGCCTAGTTCAATACCGCGATTCTCTACAGCACGGCTGTAGAAACGCCATCCTGGAAGATCACGTACACGGCTCTCAGCAACATCCTCAAATTCGGGCGGAAGCTGCACTATTAGCCTACCGTCGCACGTGTCTCAAAAGAAGGTGGGTTTCTTGTTACAGCATGTCTTAATCTCTCTCTCCAAACTAACATAACCTCGCAGAGATGGCACGTACTGCAACAATTTGAGGCTAGAGCAGGCTTGGATGGACGCAGAGCCAGAGTGCTCCGAGTGTCGGCTAATGACACAATTCCATGAAGCGGCATCACCTGCCGCGCATGATCAAGAGAAGGCAAAGGCGGATTACTTGCGGGATCATACAAGCTGCGGCTTCAGCGGACCTGCGCTGCCCAGAACAGTGCCTGATTTAAACATACACAAGTCAGTCCCCCCAACAGGTATCCGGTCGACGTGTACACGATGCTAACCCATACCAGGTCAGACCATTGCTCGGATCCCAAATCTTGCAAATGCAAAGAGTGGGTGAAACCGCGGAGCCAAGATACCTGGCTCAGCTTCTCTCTAAAACACAACATGTCCACATGGGACCTCACACGCATCAACGGCCTTGACCACACTTTTGAGAGCCTGCACTCCGGGAACCGTCGTCTCTGCATCGCTCGAAGATGCCAGGTGCATGTCATCAAGGAGGGTGATACTTGCGACTCCATCACAGAGCTCGGTCGCCTCGGTGACGACGACTTGGTTACATGGAACCCGACCATCAAGAGCATGTGCAACGACCTTTCGAGCAAAGCGAATCAAACCATCTGCGTGACGGATCCTCTCGGTCATGACATGGCCCTGAATGGGGCCACTCGAGATGCCGTACAAAAATCGACAGATAAGGGCGACGAGCCTCCAAAGCTGGAGCCGGAGCAGGTGATTCTGTAACCACCTGAACATCGACCACTGTAATACGAAAGACACAACGACCTTGATGAAGGATTTGAAGGAGCTTGCAAAAATGGGTATAGTTATAGTTGGGTTATGGTCAGCAAAAGGCAGCCAGCGGAGGAATTTGCCCGGAACTTGGGGGCGGGTGAGCTGGCTTGCCTGGGCGTTTATGAAGGCGTTTATGGAAGTCAGCCCTATATTATTACCCTTGAGGAACTTAGATGGACAGATTTGGGAGACTTTTGAACGTCTTGCCTGCCCGTCGTGGCGGTGCATAATACAAACTCGTTAAACTATCCATGACTAGGTCGATTTATTGGTACTCAACTCTACGAGAAAGAATAACAGTGGAAGTTGAATCTAGACAAGACAAACAGGGATGACAGAAGAACGAATATCTCAATGGCTACCTTGCTTCTTCTGGCAACTGAGCAACGCCAAGGAGCCCATCACCATCTTACTAGTAGCTCCCCATGCTTAGCTAGCCCCCTGACAAATGACAAAAATCTAGTCTAGTATTCGTCAAACGAGGAACTTCTTACGTCACTCGTGATATGCGGCGGGAATACAAGACGGCCTCAAGGTGAGTCTACAGCCACGTGTAAATCTGGCGTCGCGATCATAGGCGCTGCGACGTCATGATAAGAAAGCCCTGGAGGATCTACTCTAATAGCCCTGCCTCCATGACTATGGTAAGCAAGCCACGCATCATGTGTGACATGAGGCTCTGGCGGAAGGATATAGGGGGGCCAGATGCCCATCCCCCATGACTGGTATCTT
Source organism: Fusarium cicatricum (assembly GCA_021730345.1). Lineage (NCBI taxonomy): Eukaryota > Fungi > Ascomycota > Sordariomycetes > Hypocreales > Nectriaceae > Fusarium > Fusarium cicatricum. Next base: position 12,439 of record JAJODA010000668.1, read on the forward strand.
GATCTCGGCTGCTTCAAGGTTAGACGATATCTTCTCCATGACGATAACCATGAAGCTGCCCACCGTGGTCTTAGACACGACCCTCGACGACCTCTACCGTCAGGCCGGGGGCTCGTACGGCGACAAGCGCATCGGCCAGGTCCTCAGCGGCTTCAGCGCGCTTCTACCTCTGGGCCCAGAGATCCCTCCCAACCGCAAGTACATCTATCAAGACGGGCCCTTTACCAGCAGCGACGGCGTCTCGCACGCAGACGATGGCACCACGGCCATCAAGTACCTCTCGCTCGTCAACCAGCGCGACGCCTTTATCTGCGGCGCATCACCGGTCATCTTCTTCCACATGGACTCATCACCACAGAGGCGGAACTACGACCAGAAGCAGGTCATCAAGACGCTGGCGGCCTTGTCTGATGCGCAGCGACCGCACCTCATCTTCTGCGACGGCCCCGAGCACATCCCCGTCAAAGAGTCCGGTATCGACTTTATCGCCTGCAAAGTCGTCAACGACGACCTCGAGCGGTACAACAACGTCGTGCCGCCCGAGACGCACTGGTTCCTCAACTCGAAGCGCGCCCTCGCAGACTCTGGCCTCCCCACGCCAAAGTGCGTCGCCGTGACCGTGGATGGCTTCCCGACAGACGCCCAGTCATGCTGCGCGCTCTGCATTGGGAGCGGCCTGCGGGACTTTGTCATCCCCGACGATTGTGTGGGCACCCGCGGGACGTGGCTGAAGGAGCAGAGCCTGAGACTCTACCAAGCCCTCAGGTCGCATCCGCTGCCGTTTGTCCTCAAGAACCAGGCGACGTTTGGCGGCGCGGGCACGTTCATCGTACGGACCGAACAGGAGCGCCAGGCCATCATCGACGACCTGGGCAAGGGCTTCCTGAACCGTCTGCTCTCGGCCGTCAACGCTGGCAACTCGCATCTTGAGCCTGCGACGATGCTCTTGTCCGACCTTGTCCAGGACCCCATCGGCGACTACGGCGTCACCTTCTTTGTGAATGAAAAGGGCCGGCCGCCCATCTTCCTGGGTGTGTCCAAGCAGATGATCGAGAACGGCACGGCGTGGATCGGGAGCATCATCGACTATCGTCAGCAGCACGAACTGCGGCTCAAGTTCGACTCGCTCATGATCAAGATCTCGGATTGGCTGCAGTCGTACGGCTACATTGGTCCCGCCGGCGCAGACATCCTCGAGGACCCCAAGAAGACATTCCACGTCGTGGACCTCAACGTGCGGACGACAGGGTCCTGCTGTCTGCCGCTGCTGCGCACGCACTTTACGAGCCGCGGCCTCGAGTGCGCATCGTCCTTTTCCATCAACGTTGAGAAGCGCCGGGACGACTTTGTAGACATGTTTCCGCACGAGTTTCGAGAGGGTCGCATGTGCATCATAAGCTGGTACGAGGACGAGGACACGGGTAGTGGCCTGGCAGAGCTGGTCGTCGGGGCAGAGGACGACAAGAAGCTCGTGGGCCTCATGGACCGCGTCAAGGAGGTTTCCAACAATGTGACGTTTTGAAAAGGGCGTGTAAAGGACGAGGCGCAATTAGGCTAGATGTATGTATAGAGCAATGGCGTATGGCATGGGTGTTTCAGCAATCAACGGCACATCTCGAGCTGCCCAACACGGTATTTCCCATGTCTTGGTGATGGGGAGACAGACGGTCTTTTTGGTTGGTAATGCTGACAAGGGTGTTTTGTAAGTGTGCAAGATGAGGGGTTTCAACGCCAGAGCGGCCGACCCTCGAGGTTTATTAGTGTCAAGCATAAATTAGCTTGAAGCCATGCTCACGGTGCGTGTATGCTGAAACCTGAGTCTCTAACCGTCAACTCCGAGGTTGGCTTGGAACCATCATGGGCGTTGTAAGTCAACATTGTGTAAACCTCACCCCTACAATTTGCATATGAACAGACTCAGACATCAATGTCTAACAAAGCCACATGATTCCTGCATGTGTAATGCCCTGCATGGGTTGGTAATAGTCCCGTCAGCCACTTGGACGACCTAATCGCTTTAGTCGCGGGCTGAAGGTGTGAAAAGGCAAAATGCGAGACGACCTCCAATGAGAAGAACCAAGACAAATATCCCCCTCTTCCTCGCCCTGACTTTGATCTCCCAAGCTTCTTCTCCTTCGTGGCCCACCTCATTCCAATTGCTTGGCCGGAGTCTTCGAGATGAACTGCAACGAGCTTCAGGAACACGCCAAGGCCGATTGCTACATCGTCAAGCGGCCCAAGGCGCTGCAATGGTTCTATCGCGGGCAGCTTTACAAGGCTAGCGAAGAGGAACGACAGGCTGGGCGGTTTGAACTCTTTCTGGATCTTTTATGTGAGTTGTTCTCCCCAGTTCAGTATCAATTCTCTGGGGTGCATATCGACTAATATGTCATAGACGTTGCCATCGTCGCCAACTTTAGTGATGAACTGGCCGAGCATCCTGATGGCGCTCATCTCGCCAAGTACATCCTGATCTTCGCGCCGGCATGGCACATCTGGGTCGACCTGCGCGAGATCATGAACTCGTACTACACCGACGATCTGCTGCAGCGCCTGGTTATCCTCTGGGTGATGGCCTTGCTGGTCCTCTACGCCAACAATGCCAATGCGGCAGATGAGGACATCTTGGCCATGCGCACCACGGTTGGCGCTTATCTCGTGGCTCGCTTCACCACCATGAGCGTCTTCATCATCACCTCGTTCGCCGCGTACCAGCACCGTACCCAGGCTCGCATCATGGCTGGTTTCATGGCTGTCGGACTGCTCATCACGGTGCCGCTCTTGTTTGAGAGCGTCAGCATCCGCGCCAAGGCCGCCGTCGTTGCCGTGGTCATCTTCTACCAGGAGGTGACTTGGGGACTTACCCTGAGTCCCTGGATCAAGCGCAAGCTGCACCTGACTTACAGTACGGCAGTGGATATTGCGCACGAGGTAGACCGCATGGCAGCCTTCTTCATTATTATCCTGGGCGAGTTCGTGTATAGCATTATCGTGGGCAACAAAACGGGCATGGGCCTGACCTCGGGCTATGTCAAAGCTGTGTGCACGCTAATTATCGCCTTCGTGCTTAACTGGGTGTACTCGAGCGGCGACGGCAGCATCCAGGCGACACATCCCATTCGACGATCTGCATGGACAGCATTTGGCTTCTTCCTGTTGCACCTACCTCTGGCAGCGTCGTTCCTGATCGGAGGACACATTGCAGCGGTAAGCACAGGAGTAGAGCACTTTGAAGATGGACAGCGCTGGCTCCTGGGAGGGGGGCTAGGCGTTGGCATGTTCTGCCTGTGGGTGTATGGGATGCTGTACCGTGTTGAAGGCGAATGCGAGCTTGTCATGAGTCAGATCCCACGGATTGGAATGAGATTGGTGATAGCCATTGTTTTGGTTGTATTGCCAGAGTCGCATGACGAACTTGACGCTGAGAAGTTTATGCTTGTCGTCATGGCTCTTTTCGCGTTCCTGTTGATCTGGGAGACTATCGGGGGGCTTTCCAAGACGTCAAAGATGTTTGAGCCTTGGACTGACAGGCATCAGCCGCCAGAGGAGGAGGACACAGAGGGTCTAGCACACTGAAGACAGACAAGGATGAGGCAAGTTTTGAGTTGTGTTTATCATGTTACTGAGAGGGAGCCCGGAGTATGATTTGTCTTGACATCTTTGACATGTTTGAAAGGGATGCGGGCTTGTCAAGGTATTCAACCCAATAATCAACACGTTTCTAAATGACAATGAGCGTTGCTCGGCATACATCGGCGCGAGGTGAAGGAACTAGAGGATGCACCGCCACAGCCCAGGGTTAGCTTTGTGAGGTCAACCGTCTTGGAATTTTGGCCGAGGTTTGCTGTCATTGCCACCAGCAGCGTCATCTGTGGCGCAAGCTATTCAAGCTTCCCCGGAGCTTTCGAAGGAAATTTATTCCGTGCTCCAAGCTGTGAGGCAACCCATCAGCCCTTGGCCGGGCCGTGTTTGCGCATTGGGAATCATTCGTCTACCTAGGCCAAGACCTGGGGTGAGCTGCTGGGACAGGTATTGCCGAAAGACTGCGCCGTCACTTACATGGCATTAATGTACATTGACGTACTCAGGACCCAGCCATGTGCGTTTCTATGCAAGTTATACGTGACAAGTACCTGCAGGGGCGCCCTCTTGGCCTATATCAACTATTTCATTCCGTAAATATACTTTACAAATGGCTTCATGAAGGCTTAGATGTCTCCGTTCTCGTACAATGCAGAGACGTTTGAGGGGTTCAGATTCCCCAGGAAGGACGAAAGGGAGGCTGTGCTTTCCTTACAGCACTTGAACCAATGGCGTCACTGCGCCTTTGCGCCTTGGGGGAGGGGCGATCGGGGTCCGGAAGGATTGCCCCTCCTTCCCACACTGGAAATGGCAGAAGCCATCATGTCTCGAGGTGGCGTGGGTGGATGTCAGGAAGGCGCGAGCTGTGTGTACTGTAACAAGCAGGTCACAGGTGGCAGGTGATGGCCCGCCAAGGGAGCGCTGACGACGAGGTGTCCCAAAAGGCAATTACTACTTAAACAGGCGTGGGACTATCGGCACCTTCTTTGCCGGTCTTGATCGTCAAAGACACATTGCTCCTCTTTTACTTTGAAGTTTCTATAACATACCCACCCGCCTACATCATAGACTTCAACTTCTCCTCAACACATTGCCGAACCTCTGATACACCTAAGGCAATCCTCTCCAGCGCCTGAGCTCTCACCAAAACCAACTCCTCTGTCGATCGCGCATCTCGTCAACCCCTCTTCCATGGACGACTTTGCTCCTCCGACTGGCCCGCCTCCGCCAAAGGCCCCGGAGGTCCCTGCCGGATGGGCCGTGCGATGGAACGACCAGTACAAGGAATGGTAAGTTGGCTCTACTCTTTATCCTGCATCGCGCATATTGTCGCTAACACGCGCTAGGTTCTACGTCAACATCTATACCAAGAAGTCACAATGGGAGAAGCCTACTGCTCCCGTCTTCCCCGTTGATGAGGATGCGCCTTCGGGCGCTCCTCCTGGATACGAGCCCGGCAGCGGCAACATTCCTACAGATACCAAGAAAACGCCCTACGAAGATCATCGATATGACACAGCTGGTGGTACCTCAACCGAGGAAGAAGATGCCAAGCTCGCAGCTAAGCTCCAGGCCGAGGAGGATGCCCGCGCTCGCAGCGGCCCCGGCGGCCCTGCAGTTCCTCAAGGCTATGGCGGCTCAAGCAACCCGTTTCCTCAGAGCCATGATCCTTATCCACAACAGAGCTACCCACAACAGAGCGGCAACTCTTATCCCTCAGAGCTCCCCGCTCGAGATAAGGGTAAAAGCGGCGGCGGCTTTCTAGGTAAACTGCTCGGCAAAGGCAAGCAATTAGCCGCAAGTCACCAAGGTGGCTCTCATGGCGGCGGCGGCGGCGGCGGCTACGGAAGCGGCTATCCTCAGCAGCAGCAGTATTACGGTCAGCAATCTCATGGATTTCCCGGGCATGGCCCCCCTATGGGCTACGGCGCCCAGCCTCATTACGGCCAGCAAGGTTACGGCGCGCCGGGTCATGGTGGCGGCTTCGGCGGCTTCGGCGGCGGCCATGGTGGTGGCCATGGTGGTGGATTCGGCGGCGGTCGCAAGCCGGGCGGCGGCGGCATGGGCATGATGGGAGGTGCAGCCCTTGGTGCGGGTGCCGGCTTGGTCGGTGGTGCTATGCTTGCGGACTCCATGAACGATGACGAACAGGAAGCCTACCAAGACGGTTACCGTAAGTTGCCATCTCACAACTCCCGCACGTTTGCGACAGCTTGCTAACACCCCAATAGAGGATGGTGCGGGTGGCGATGACTATGGTGGTGGTGATGATTTTGGTGGTGGTGATGACGGCGGTGACTAAGTCGACCGCCATTCTGTTTGTGCTTCTCTTTGTTGGCAAGGGTTATGTCTAACGAGGGTTTGGACTTTGGGCGAGCAGCGCATGGGATGACGTACATCGAAGAGCTCGGCTATGCCACAAGGATGTGATGTTTTGGAGGAAAATCGACGACATGTGCGAACCCAATGGAACAATTGGAAAGGACAGTAAATGAATATTGATATCCACTGCCCAGTGCAGTACAAAGCCACTCATCATCTCTATCGCGGCCATGAAGCGTCTCCTACACAACTCTCACATCTATGTGCTCCTATCAATCATCAAGTTGCATTTTGACAACATATGTGAATCACCTTCTCACGCCCTGGCTCTTGGGAGCACTACCGCCATTGTTGTTGCCCTCCTTTCCGGCTTCCTTCTTGTTGGAGCCAGCGAGATACGCAGCCATGTCAAAGTTGGTGAGGGGGTTATCACCAGAAGATTGCCCGCTCATGACGGCGTTCATGGGGCTGCTCTTTTGCTGAGCCTCGAACTCGGCACGCATCTCAGGATCCACTGTAGTAACGAGTTTGTTAGCTGTGATTTGAGAGGGGGCTGATGTAGTCGCAACGTACTGTTGTCCATGATCTTGGGCATGCCGACCAGCAGCACCAGACTGACGAGGGCCATGAGGATCATGGGGTTCTTGAGAATAGTCAAGACGGAGACTGGCGGGACAAGTTAGCACCGTCACATCTTCTGTCGTCAGGCATCCGCCGTCCAAAACTCACACGCCGGTCTCTCCATAAAGTAGTTCTTGCCTCCGAGCGCCCGAATCTCAAACCCCCTCCCCTTGCTCCCATCCTTGACCGGCACGACCTCGCCCTTGTTCCCCCAGTCGTTGCCCCGGAACGTCTCCCACGCCTGCACGATATCCTCGTCGGCCTGGACGTCGATGCGAAGCGGGTGGAACGCGTCGGTCGAGCAGTGCACGTCGGCGAGGTACGAGCCCGAGGAGACGTTGTGGAAGACAAACGTGTTAGTCGACGACAGCGGCGCAGAGACGCGCACGCCCGCAGAGGAGAGCGTCGCGTGCGTCGACGGCGGCAGCGTGAAGGGGTTGGGCGTTGCGGGGAGGTAGAGCGTCAGCGAGTCCGAGGCCAGGGCCGAGGGGAGGAGGGTGATGAGCGCGGCGAAGAGGGCGCCGGTGTCGGGGGTTGAAAGGCGCATCTTTTTTCTCTTTTCAATCGGTCGAGGGCGATGGAGATGGGACGTTGGTTGAAGGGACGAGGTTCGGGGGAGTTTGGATATTGGAGTGAGTGACGTTTTGTGGTGTTGAAGTTGCAGCTTGGGGGAGAGACCAAGTGGGCCAATCGCAGGAGCTTGAGACTCGGATGTGGCTTTGAGCTCGGTCAGCCTCAACCGTGGGGCCCGTTTATCGCTTCAAGATCATGGGCGTTGTTGACTTCATTCTTCAACAATTCATCATACCTAGGTAGGGAATCTCAAGCTCACCCTAAGACGATTAGTCGCTCAATAATTTTTGCTACAATACTATATTTTCAGTAACCCAGGCACAATGCAAGATCCAAAAGACATCAAAATTCACGCTTTATTTCCTTTAACTATTTCCAGTGGGTATTTAACCAAGACATCCAGTCGCTCGTTGTCATCCATAGCATCCTCACGTCCATCCAGGCGATGCCTCTTCTAGGGGGCAACGGGAGCCTCAGCTTGCTTGCCATCCGAAGCAACAACCTGCTCCTCACCCTCACCCTTGGTCGTGGTGGCAGAAGCAGCCTTGAATGATTGCTCAAAGTCGGCAATAATGTCGTCAATGTGCTCGATGCCGACCGAGATTCGGATCAGGTCCTGAGATGTTTGGTTAGAACGGTCTACAAGTAATGAAATATTCGAAAAACTTACCTCGGTGACACCAGAGTCGAGCTTCTCCTTGTCAGAGAGCTGCTCGTGAGTGGTGCTCCAGGGGTGGATAGCCAGAGTCTTGGCATCACCGACGTTGGCGAGGTTGGAGATAAGCTTGAAGCCGTCGACAACCTCGCTGCCGGCACCACCGCCCTTGACACCAAAGCTGAGAACACCACCAAAGCCCTTCTTCAGGTACTTCTTTGCGGTCTCGTGGTAGGGGTGGCTCTCGAGGCCAGGGTACGAGACCCAGCCGACATAGGGGCTGTTCTCGAGGTACTTGGCCAAAGCCAGGGCGTTCTGGGCGTGACGCTCGGCGCGCAGGCTGAGGGTCTCGGTACCAAGGAGGAGCTGCTGAGCAGCAAAGGGGTTCAGAGCGGCGCCCATGTCTCGGAGAATCTCAACGCGGGCACGAATGATGAATGTGATGGCGCCAAAGGTCTCGTAGAACTTGAGGCCGTGGTAGCCCTCTGAAGGCTCGTGAAACTGGGGGAACCGGGCGGCATTCTTGGCCCAGTCAAACTTGCCAGAGTCGACGAGGACGCCTCCAATGGTAGTACCGTGGCCACCAATCCACTTGGTGGCGGAGTGGACGACAATGTCGGCACCGTGGTCGATGGGTCGGATGAAGTAACCACCAGCACCAAACGTGTTGTCAACCTTGACCCGTACGGTTAGTCGATGTTGGAGCAGAGACAAAGGGGAACTCTTGGTGCTATAGACTTACAACGAGGGGGACGCCCTTCTCGTGGGCAACCTTGGCTATGGCCTCGAGATCAGGGATGTTGTACTTGGGGTTGCCAATGCTCTCGACATAGACAGCCTTGGTCTTGTCGTCAATGGCAGCAGCAATGTCCTCGGCCTTATCGCCGCTGACAAACTTTGTGTTGATGCCCAAGCGAGGCAAAAAGACCTTGAACTGGTTGTAAGTGCCGCCGTAGAGGTTGGAGGTGGAGACGATGTTGTCGCCGGCCTGGGCAAGGGTGTTGATGACGATGAACTGGGCGGCCTGGCCAGATGAGGCGGCAAGGGCAGCGACACCGCCTTCGAGGGCAGCTATCCGCTTCTCAAAGACGTCGACCGTGGGCTTAAGACGAGTGTAAGTTGGAGATCTATTTATATGGATTAGGGGTCGCACTCACGTTCATGATACGGCTGTAGATGTTGCCAAACTCCTTGAGGCCAAACAGCCTCGCGCCGTGAGCCGAGTCATTAAAAGTGTAGCTCTATTACAGGAATGTCGTCAGTATCTATTCCAAGCTGAGAGTATGCTCCTCGAGCCGAAGACCCAGAAGTTGTACAGTATTCGGAGTAGGGGTCTCGTGGGGGGGATAAAGGCAACGTACAGTCGTGGCATAGATGGGGACAGCTCGAGAGTTGGTGGTAGGATCGGGCTCAGCGCTACAAGGCGTATTCGGTCAGTTGAAGTTATTTAGAAGCAAATGAAGAGAGTTGAAGTGGTGCGAGTTGGAAGGACCCCGCCATCCGAGGGGAGCTTTAGCACAAACGTACCCCGCGTGGAGCTGCAGCGTCTCAAAGTTCTTGCTCAGATCAGACATGATGAAAAGACGAAAAAGGCGACAGTGATTATAGAGAAACCGGTATAACTGCTCTATAGAGTCAAGATATAAGAGCAATAGCAACAAGCAGAGGAGAGAGGAGAGAGGAGAGAGGAGAGAGGAGAGAAGGAGGAGGAAGTTATAGAAAGTGCAGCTCAAGATGGTGTCATTCCTCTTTATACTTTGCCCATCCCGCGCTCTTTCGGCCGCCGCAACCTCGAGCTGCCAACATGATCCTACAAGCGCTCGAAACTGCAGCTCACAGGCACAACTCAGCCTTCTGGATCGAGCAACAGCGTCGTGGTGTCACCATCTAATCCAAGCCTCTTTGGGCATGGTCTGTGGGGGAGGTCGCGGAGCACGCCATCGAGACAAGTCGCCGACTCTCATTCTGGCACCAGCTTGAGGTCGTCTCATTCGCTGCTCCATGGCTTGATTGTCGACCTGATGCCCAGTTGCATCCTGCCGAGGGCCGCCGAGGACCGGCAATTCTCGGCTGATATTTGTAAATGAAGCCGTTGTGTGCATCTGCGTCCGTTGTCGGGGCGTTCAAAAGGTGGGCATCAACTTCATCCATTGATTGATGGTGGGGCATTGAAGAAACACAGGGAGAACTCTCATTACAAATACCTTACCTATGGAGGGGCAAACTGCAGTGATAGAAGTTTATGGGAATGGCCTCGACGAGGCTCAGTACCGGTAGTACCCCTCATGATAGGCAGACCTCGAGCATTACCAAATGCCTCGGCAGAATGGTGCAATGGGCTTCACTTTGCACGACCCGTCAACAGTTCCACACCAAGCTCTAGGCAGGTGCCGCGAACCGGAGCCCATCCCCCGGCGCAAACTGGCCCGAATAGTTTCAAATTGTTTAAATTCAGAAGCTGCCCATGCTTTCTCGTACGACCTGCAACCTCGACCTCTTTCGATTCTGGCATACGATACGCACGAGCCTCACCTCCCCGATCCTCGATACCGACAGTCCGACACACGTCTCTGCATCATGTCGTGATCTGCGATATCCGGAATATGCTCCATTCAACGAACCAGAAGCCAGTCCAGTTGTCGAGCTTCATGATACTAGCTTCTATCTCTTGTAACGAGCTATCAACAATGATAAGATAACAGAAAACGCCCCATCCCGCCACCATGCAGACCATGTATGCTTCGACCCCGGAAATCTCAAGGCCGGGTATTGTTCTTGCCAATGTACTCCTTTGATACCTTGGAGAGCCTGTGCTGAGATGATGCCATCTACCTCCATCAAGAATACCGAAACGCCTGTCATGAACCCCATTTGCTGTCCTTTTCAAATATATCATGTTCTGCCGGACCCATGAGCCTGGAGGACCGTAGTCAGGTCCAGCACCCATTTGTATATCAAGGTTCGTGTCTTCTCACATCGTATGTGTCATATTATGAGTCGGACTTTTCCTGTTCCTGCAGGGCTCTTTACACTTGTCCCATCTCGCGGCCGCCATGTACATCTTTGGGCTCGCGGAAGCTTCTCTTGAACAAATCCTGAGCGGCAAAAATTGTTGTTGCGATCCAAGAGGTAAACTGGCCTGCAGCTATGACGGCATCGGCACGGCCCGCGGAACAGACGGTTCCTTCGCAAAAGACGAGCGATCCGAGAGAGATGGCGATTGTGATGAAGCCTGCAAAATACAGGGCAGTGTTGATCGATTCGACTCCGATGGCAACGTATTGTTGCGAGAACCTCGGCGCAAAACGGGGCACCAGCTCCAAGTATGCAAGCGAGAATATCGAAAAGATGGACGATACGATGAGGTAGGTAAAGGGCGAAGGCGACGAGGTCCGGCTTGTCCTCAGGAAAAAGTTGACAACTACATTTCAACCATGTTAGCCACATCATGATCCAATATGGGCCCATCATGGGTTCGCGCCAAGCCCTCGTCAAAATCATGGCACCCGACACCACGATATTGAAATAAACGACATGACAGAAAAATGTTGAGTAAACGCACCATATGCGCTAAGGCCAATACTAGCCAGAGACAGAGCCAGCTGCAAAACTCGCAGGTATGGAAAGACAACCCTACTCATGGTGGGCAAGCCCTTGGGCAGAGCGAGACGCGTAACAAGACGGACGACGATTAGACAGAAGATATAGAGACAACCACTCTGCAGGATTATCGACTGACGATCGCCGAGGGAAGAAAGAGGAGCCTCAAAAAACGATGGCAGCGTGGGAATCTATATAAACCAAGGCCGGCTGACGAGACATCTCTCGGGCGATGTGGGGGCACGGGCGATCCAAGGGAGATGCTCCGAGAGTGAGACCGTGGACCCGTCAAGGAGCCGCAAGGGGCCACTAAAAGGGAAAAGAAAGAGAAAAATGTCTTTTTTTAGGTTGATCAGAAACAGGCAGAGTATGGCATAAAGAAAGCACGTTTCCCAGGCGTGGTTGAAAGGCTAGTTTGGGGGCTTCTCGGAGCAAGCAGCGTCGTGTTTTGAGCGTTGGGGCCATGCCTGAGACTGGGGGAGCCCAACCTTCAACGTGAAACGTCCTTGTTTTAGGGGCGGGCTCCTCTTTTAATGCGAGAGTCTGGTGCTCGATGCTCGCACAAGGGGCATCATCAATGCGCATGGCATAATGCAAACCGTCAACATAACAGGGGAGGTCCTTTCGTCGATGCTTTATCTTGTTTCTGGCTGGGCGAAAAGGGCAAGTAAAGTGAGCGACCGCGAGGGAATCCCTACCTCTTGCACGGCCCAGTCGGATTGGAGCATTCTCCAGCTCCCAGCCGCTCCAGTAGAGATCTGTAAGAACATGGTCCCGTGACGCTGGATGTATGAGAGATGATGAAGGAGGCTCAAACAGACACGACGGAATGCAGTCACAGCCGCGGGTTGAAGCTTGCTGCGGCCGGCATTGCTTTCGCTGATCATCCAGCCCTAGCTGAACTGGCGAAATAAGATGGGCCACTCGGCCAATGATGATGAACGTGTCCCTTGGTGAGAAAGACACTCAAGATTGAGGGAGCGTGTCAGCAGCCGTGGTTTTTGGAAAGTGTTTGCTCCTTGGGCATTCATTGCCCAGGATACGAGCCTTCTGACGAAATTGCCATGGTGATCTACATGAGCAGCCGCTTAGCAAACTGTGACTGAGAACTGGCCAACGGTGGTGCACGTGCAGATGGGATCTGCTTTCGACCAAGGTAGTTGGAGATTCAGGTCCACAACCTGAGAAGCATAACGTAACAGAGCGCACTGAAGAAGTGGCCCTCGATTTGGAAGCAATAGCCAGTTCTGGTGCTGTTCCTGGTATAAAATATGTCTATTGCAACTTTGCGCACCGGGTTAGACGCCGTAACTTGAATGCTGATGAGACCTCTTGATGTGAATGTGATGGAGGAAAGTTATCCGGAGTCAATACGGAGGTGAAGTTGAACTGGCTTGAGTCCTGGAATCCAGTGGTTATCCAGAGGTTGAGTGAACCGTGTTGAGGAACGGAGGGTGATGACCTGAATGTTTTGACAGACTTGGTTGAGGAAAGAGAGCAAGGTGAAAGGTCTGAAGCGAAGCTAGAGACGACGATTAGCTACCTACCTTGGTAAGACTTTTGGTATGAAGAATGAACATAGATGTACTCCGTAGTGTAAGGGCGTATTACCAAGCCGTCTGTGTGGAAGCTGAGAGGACAGACAGACATTGCAGCCACTCAAGACTGACCGTGTCGGACCAAATGACCAAAGGTCGGAATTCACATGAAACCGAACAAACCCGAGACGCAGCATGATACCAAACCCAGAAGGGGTCGGTCAGACTCTTAAAGCCAACGGCCCTCATCTGTTTGGATAGAAAAGGGAGCGCTCTACGATCCACTCCACTCGGTTTGGAGGGGTTGGCTGCGGGCAGTCCAGGCAGCTTCTCGTGAGCGCCCAGTGGAGAGATCCCCCAGCCCAGGTCATCGGGAGGCCACTAGCGTCGGTTACAGGCCTGCCCGTAGTGGTCTCAAGGTAGGGACTGTAGGAGCTGGAGGGCTAGTGGCTAGGGAAGCGTTAACAACCTAAGGTGCTGACAGGAAGGGACGGATATCGCATGTGCCACGGGATTGCAGTGTTACATGACAGGTATTTTTTGCTTTGTTTGTTCTATTGCTTGCTGGGCGGCATCTTCAGGCCAGATTCTGGTTTTTCCTGAGTGCATGTGAGCCGCAGCAGCCACCCGACAGCTTGGAATAGGTGCGCAAGTGCTGACAAGCTGAAGGACGCGACAGTACTCCGTATGTTAGCTAGGCTGTCACCTTAGATAGAGAGGCGATATTGGGCGCTGGGAGCAACGACATGGGACATCCCCGCATTGATTCATCCCGTCTCATACTCCGTCCAAGACGGGATTCATACGGTATCAAGGCATCATGGCCTCGGCTCGCATCGCTAAATACGTAGCGTCGCCCTCTCTTCCCCTGCTGAGAGACAAAACCGGCCAGTCACCTCAAAGCCAATTTCCCCCATGCTTCGGGCGGGCCTCACCCCATGACGCTACTCATGCCCGCCTTTCTCTGGGGCTGCCGAGGCACATGGGGGTGCGCCCTCGCAGACGCCTCGGTCCTTCAGACTTGACAAGCCCATGGCCTTCGTTCGGGGCTTGGTTCTCCCTTTGGTTACTTTCTAGAACTTGTTCAAAAAGCCAATCCCGTCCGATCCATTCATCGCCGTCTATTTCTCCCCCCTTACTACGTAGTAGACGTGTTGCGCACTTCTCTCCCCAGCGTCGAATCGTCCAACTGAGAGACCTGTCCTGTGCCTGTGTAGCACACTTCATCGTCGTCATTAACCTTGAGCCTCCTCCTAGCTCCTAGGTAGCTGTCCACGGTTCCAAGCAGCTTCCCCGCGTCCCAAAGACTCCCTGACACCTCCGTGTCTTGTCTCGCTTCCATCTCCCGACTCCTCCACAGACACACCTCGTCAACATGTCGCTTCAAACAGAGAAAGACTACGCTGCCTTGCTCAAAAGGGTCACGACGGCCCCTCCCGCTGGCTCCCCCTACGGTCTGCCTATTCCTGGTTCGGAGCGACCCAACCGCACCCCCGTCTACCGACATTGGGCCGTTCGCGACGAGCCTCTCGTCACCTCGCTTGAGCCCGAGATCCATTCCACGCACGACATCCTCGAGAGAAGCGCCCGGAAGTGGCCCAATGCCAGATGTCTCGGAACTCGTCATTGGAGCCCGGCTGCTCAGAAGTGGGAGGACAAGTACGACTGGTTGAGCTACGTCGACGTCAACACCCGGAGGAAGAATTTTGGCGCAGGCATTGTCGAAATCCACAATCGCATCAACTACCCGGGCGACAAATATGGTGTCGGTCTGTGGTCGCAGAACCGCGCTGAGTGGCAGATCGCAGGTATGTGACCCTCCCTTGGGACTTTGTGACATGGGTCTCCCTGCATACTGCGTCTAAGTGAGAAGCTGACATGCATCGTGATAGACTTCGGCATCGCCTCTCAGTCCCTCTACTCCGTCTCCCTATACGAGACTTTAGGTCCCGATGCGACCGAGTACATCATCAACCATGCCGAAGTTACTTGCGTTGTCTGCTCGCTCCCTCACATTCCCGTCCTTCTCAAGATGTCGCCTCGCCTGCCAGGCCTGAAGCTCATCGTATCTCTGGACCCTCTCGAGCACGGCGAGTTGACTTCTCACACCAAGGGCGCGGTTCTAAACGACATCGCTTCTCAGCATGGCGTCCAGATTTACTCCATGGCCGAGGTTGAGGAGATGGGCGCAAGGTCCGGGCGCGCGCCTCGACCCCCCCGCCCCGATGATATCTGCACCATCAACTACACCTCGGGCACGACTGGTAACCCCAAGGGCGTTCTCATCACCCACGGGAACGCGGTAGCCGCCATCGCAGGTGGACGAACCAACGGAAATTGCAGCCCCAAAGATGTCCACATGTCTTATCTGCCACTCGCCCACATCTACGGTCGACTCATCGATCAGATAGCTATGGCAGAAGGCGCCGCTGTTGGCTTCTTCAGAGGTGATATCCTGGGCTTGGTTGACGACATGAAGACCCTCCAGCCGACTGGCTTCATCTCCGTTCCTCGACTCTTCAACCGCTTCAATTCCGCTATTCGCACCGCCACCATCGAGGCAGACGGTGTCAAGGGCGCTTTGTCGAGGCGTGTCATCAACACCAAAAAGGCCAACATGCGAGCGGCGCCCGGCAAGGCCTCCAACAGCCACTTTCTATACGATAGAATCTGGACCCCCAAGGTCAGGGCTGCTGTGGGCCTCGAAAAGGCTCACAGCATGGTCAGCGGCAGCGCCCAGCTCGATCCTGATGTCCAAGAGTTCCTGCGCGCAGCCTTTGGCAACCACTTTGCCCAGGGCTTTGGTATGACGGAAACGTACGCCGTCGGAACGATCCAGGCGCGAGGAGATTACTCCACTGGAAACATTGGAGGTCCCATGTGCTGCGTTGAGCTTTGCCTTGAATCTGTTCCCGAGTTTGATTATACCGTGGACGACAAGCCTAACCCTCGCGGCGAACTACTACTCCGAGGCCCCGTCATCTTCCGCGAGTACTATAAGAACGAAGAAGAGACTCGCAAGAGCCTGGACCCCGATGGGTGGTTCCACAGCGGCGATATTGCTGAGGTTGACAAGCTGGGCCGCTTCAAGATTATCGACCGCAAGAAGAACGTTCTGAAGCTCTCTCAGGGCGAGTACATCTCTCCCGAGCGTATCGAAAACGTCTACATGGGCAGCACCAACCTCGTCAACATGGCCTATGTCCACGGCGACGGCACCCAGTCATCCCTGGTTGGAATCTTTGGCATCGATGTCGAGAACTTCGCGCCGTTTGCTAGCAAGATCCTGCAGGAGACTATCGCGCCGAGCGAGGTTGCCGCCCTACGGGCCGCGGCTAACGACCCCAAGGTTAAGGCGAAATTCATCCAGGTGCTTGATACTATTGGCCGCAAACACAAGTTTAATAGCTTTGAGAAAGTGCGCAATGTCCACCTTGAAGTTGAACCCTTTACTATCGATAATGGGTTGTTTACTCCTACGTAAGTGTGCTCTTTTGACATGACTTTTCCTGGCACATGCTAATACTTGAAATAGGCTCAAGCTAAAGCGCCCTCAAACGGCCAAGGCTTTCCGAGAACATATTGACCGCATGTATGAAGAGCTGGCAGCCCAAGAACCGATTTCCAAGGGTAAACTGTAAGATGTAAAGCTTTTGAAAGTTTAGAGCGGTTGTTTTAATGTCGGTTTATGAGATCAAGCATGTATCTTGCGCATGTCAAGCAGTCAAGGTTTGTAAATGATTATTATATAACACTTACTTGACTTGTTTCAATTGAATAGAAGCTTGTGTCTGAAATACAATTATATTTGTCCAACTCGTATATTTAATAAGTGAACTTATAAGTACCTACTGTATAAATAAAGGCTAGTAGAGTAGGTGTTTATATAAGAAAGGTAAATATATATTATAAAAGTATAAAAGCTATAGAAAATTTTATATATTAATAAAGTGCTTAGATTTTTTTAATAAGTATAATACTATATAGCTACTTTATAATACTTTTAAGTAGTCTCATAACATATAAGTAGGTATAATATATTAAAGCAGCTGGACTAATATTTTTCCGCTGCCTAAGCTTGTTAAGCCCCGCTGTAGGCTTTGCTACCTTTTAAATCATCGCACCTCTGTTAAATGGGGCTATGTGGTAAGTTGAAGGGTCCCCAGCCTCCGCTATTCCCTATTAGACGCGTGAACCGCTGTCTATTTCACCTTTTCCTTTAAGCAATTAGGGCCTTCTTGCTCGTCACGCGTTTCCTCATGAGTTTCGGGCTGACCGCGACCGTTACAAGGCCGTTCATCGACCACAAGGGCGAGCATCCGCCTGCGCCGCTGCCGCTTCTTAGCAGCCTCCCCGTCAGTCACCCAGAGCCACCACCGAAGCGCAGGCGCGTTGATGAGGGCCCGACGCGCCGTAGAAGCTTTAAGGAATGTCTTCACGAGCAGCTGGTGCCCCACGTTAGCAGGGCCGTAGGGGAGCTTCCCGCCGATGTTTACCGCGTCAACGACATCGCGATCCAGGTAACAAAGAAGCTGCCGAGAGATGGGCTAGAACTTTGGTCGCTAATAGCTCTGGCTCTCTAGGCAGTGACGGTGCTTGCAAGAAGCAAGTTCTTTCGGACGCGATGGGACGAGACGGGCGGTTATCTCCTGGCAGAGGATGAGGCTTTGCTCGCGGCGCAGGCGCGTGATGAGGTTAAGAAGCTCGCGCAACTCCAGGTGGGCGTGGCGAAGCCCCAGACGGCCGAGGTAGCCAAGATTGTCAACCACCAGCGTATTCAATCTACGCCTCCGACATTACCGACGATTGTCAAGACGGAAGAGACAAAGCAGCCCATTAACCCAAACCCACACCCTACGAAACCACCAGCCCGAATACCGACCATATCACGAGACCTCGAACGACAGTCGTATAAACCTCGACAACGGCGTGAGCCGAAGCCTAAAAACCGCTTTTTCCAGCTGGACCAGCGCCCATATCGAACGGCAGCAGATCGCCAGGCTATAGCGGAGGGAACAAAGAAGCCTGTGAGGGCACAAAGGGATGTTGTGTCACAGCCTACAGCATATCACGTCGACTTCACCCCCGAGGAGGTCACCGAGATCGCCCAGTGTCTCTCATCCTACGAGTCCAAGCGTGTGCCGGCTACTTACAAGGCCCTGGCACGGCGATGCCAGAGATATAATATTCCAACATTGGTTCGAGACAGCATCAAGGGACGGTCGGTAGAGGATGTACGAAACTTTTGCTCGGATTTGCTGGCCGGCCAGACTGCGTCTCCTACGAACCTCCAGGTCCTGTCACTTGGTGAGGGGACTGGTGATCAACAGAGCCAAACAAAAAGGATAAGCCAAGTTTCATCATTGCTTCTAGCTCGCGAGCTGGAGGGTAACCAGGGTTTCCATCGAACGAGAAGATACGTCAACTTCCAGAACGAGTTCAAGACATTGCGCGAAGATGAGCTACAGGTGGTGGCCGAGTACACCAACTGCGCTGGTGATATCACCACAGGCGCATGGGTCTCGAACGACAGCTTCCTGTGCGGAACGACTGCGCACTCCGACACTCATAACCAACAATACAATAAGCCGGGAAACTTGCTGCTTTGCTCTACGAGCAAGGGCACGCTGCGCGCCCTTCCTGACCACCGCATACCCCGGCCGCGTGTGGAAAAGGGCGAGAACTCAACAGAAGCTATGCGCCAGAGTCAGGACCCCTGGCTCTACTCTTCAGTCGTGTCATCAGACTACGACAAAGTGAACGACCTAGCCTACACGTCGAGTTTTGACAAAACTGTCAAGGTTTGGAAGGTCGACGCTGGTGGTGATTCCATGAACGCCATCGCGACATGGCAACACACGGGCAACGTCAACTTTGTCGCCGCTGCAAAGGATGGTTCCGGCCGCGTAGCCACGGCTGCAGACTCGCCCACCGACGCTGTACGGATCTACACCGTGAGCAAGGACAACGTCGCCGAGAGCTCATATCACACCTTTTCGTGCTCGAGAAACGACGCCGACGGCTCAGACAAGTGGGCTTACTATCCGGCAACCATGCAGTGGGGGAGAGCACCGGGAATAGGGCATTTACTTTTGGTTGGTTATTCTCCTCGAAGCCTCAGCGGCGACGACCACGACATCCCAGAGGAGAAGAGAAACTCGGGGGAGATCACGCTGTGGGATGCGGAAGAGGGTCGTCGCATCCCTGTCACGACAGCTTCGACAGCTAATGTATTTGAAGTCGCGTGGCACCCGAATTTGCACCGCTTCATCATCGCTACCACACCTACTGGCTTGAACGTTCTGGGTAATAAGATCAAGACGCAGATCCACATCTTTCAGCGAGACAGGGAGCGCATGGACGGTGGGTACGGTCAGGTCCAGGACTTGGATTGCTACGGCTCGGACATCAACGAGCTCACCATCACGCCCAACTCTATCAATCACGCGTACATTACCGCAGCGTGCACCAACGGCAAGATCTATGTCTGGGACACTGCGCAGGGTGATAAGCCCATCCACACGCTCCGGCACGGGAAACCTATCGAGGAGTACTACGGAGACCGTGAGAAAGAAGATACGGGCGTCAAGTTTACTGCCTGGGGCTCCTCGCCCGACCGTTTCTACACGGGGTCGAGCGACGGCGTTATCAAGGTGTGGAACGTCCGCAACCGCAAGAAGCCCTTTGTGCGCGACATCCTCACGGCGCCAGGGCCTATCGCTTTCGGAGGCTTCTCGCCAGACAACGCAAAGCTTGCTATCGGAGACGCTACGGGCCGTGTCTTTGTACTGTCTGTGGATGAGCGTGACATGCCTGAGTCACATTTTAAGGCCCTGCCCGGGAGGACTGAGCGAATTCGCCGTCCGCAGCCGCTTATCCCACATCCGGAGCCAGACCCACCCGGGATCGACACGGCCAATTCTGACGACGACGACTCCGTCTCCGATTCCGAGCTCTCGGAGGCCGACATCAGCGTCTACGCACGCCGCACATATCTCGATACCCATAAGCTCGCTCTTACCCACAATCCCGTCGTAGGCGCCGTCCAGGGCCCAATGTACGCCTCAACAGGCTTCTTCCGGCGCGACGCGCACTTACACGAGGACCCGTCCCTACCGCTCCTCGCCGACTTTGAGCGCCACCAGCAGGACAGTCTCGCCGCTAGCCTCGGCCGACGGCGCCGCTCCGTGCGCCGGGTCAAGGTGCCAGGGCCGCCGGATGAGCGCCTCGAGGGTATCCACGCTGGAAACCAGAGTCGGGATCTGGACCTGGAGCGGTTGGACGCTGGGGAGATGGCGGAACTTGTCAAGGCGGGGGCGCTGTTGAGCGTGGAAGAAGATTGGGGGTTTGAGTATGAGGAGATGCCGGATAAGCTAGCTTAGTGTCAAGTTACGGCTAAAGCTGTGATATTATTAATTTAATATTACTAACTTGTGTAAACTTATTATACCTGTGTTTCTATCTTGTTAAGTTATGTGTATTAATTATATAAAACTAGCTGAACTAGCCTCTTAAAAGCTACATAGTAAAAGACCCTACTTTTAATAATTCCTTACACCTGTGCACTATAGACCCTGTCTTACTTGATTAATAAATAGTCGCAACAGGAGTATGCCTTATAACAGACCAGTCAAGCGATTAAGCTGCAATACAGAGATGAAGGACTTGATCCTGCAATTTCACATAACATGCTCAACTCCAGGGTAGTCCACACCGCTCAGCTCTCCGACCTCGCCCTTTACCATCCCGAAACACTCCGAGTACCCGCGGGTGCTGACCTCCCATTCCGACCTCGCATCGGCACGAAAATAGGATATGTGGAGGGTTTGAGACTGAGTGACACAAGCCGAAGGATGCAGTGAGATGACGACAAGGTACTGTACGATTCGAGGGGATTGGGCGCATCGGATGCACGTCGGGAAATGGTACCTCAGATGCGGCAGCTGCTGCAAGTAAGATTGGAGAGCTACTCCAAATCGTAGATACACACATTATTCTCGTCTATTTTGACTAACCCAAACGTCGGATGGAGCTTGTCTACAGTTGATAGATCATGTAAAGAACATCATACAGAGTGCATACTTCTCTCAACACAGGCTAAGCATACAAGCCCGCAATACAGCGTCAGAGAAACCCGGATACAAAAAAACAGCTACAATAGACAACCCAGCATAAATTCCCGTGAGCAATGTGGTGGATGCTCCCAAAAACGCCTTTTTAATGCTTAGCAGTCACCGATTCGCCGGTCACCTTCTCGACGTAGGACTTTGCCCTGTGGTTTGAGTGCGAGTCAGTAATCTGTCTCTGCCGAGTGTGAGGCGGAACAACTTACATATCACCAAATGCAACCATGCAGACCGTCTGCCAGATACCCAGAGAGATACGGGGGGCAATACCACGGTAAAGACCTCGGATACCGTTGGAGTCGTAGATGTACCTGAAGGTGTTGCCGACCGTCATCTTCTTGGGACGGTTGGGATCCTCCTTCTTGCTCTGCATCTCGACGCGGATGACCTCGATGGGCTGGTTCCAGGCGCTGAGGCCACCACCGAGGGCACTGGCAAGGACCTTCTCGCCAGCACCGAGCTTCTCGCCCTCCCGCTTACCGGTGGCGTTGCGGATCCATCCCTCAGCGAGACGGCTGAGACCGAAACGGCTACCCCAGTTGGTCATCTGGCGGATGGCAACGGCGTTGACACCCTTGTTGATACCGCGGATACCGTCCTTGCGCCAGATGTCGCCAAAGGTCTGGAAGGTGGAGGGGGGCTTGACACCGCTGGAGGCGATCTTGTGCTTTGTGATCTCGACCGTCTTCATGCAGGTGCAGAAACCCATGGTGGCATAGGCCTGAGCGACACCACCGGTGATACCACCCAGGATACCACCACCAAACTCGGAGGCGCCGGCGACACGGGCGTAGTACTCGGCCTCGGAAGCGACAAAGAGAAGGACGGCGCCCTTGGTGGAGGCTTCAATCCAGGCCCAGGGGATGAGGCCCTGGTAGACTATCGGATAAGATGTCAGCATTCAGCGGCAGAGGTGAAGCAGTGAGCGACAATGGATACTTACAACCCAGAGGACCACCTCGGGCCCAGACACGTCCCAAAGACTTGGCCATACCGTCGCCTCGGTTGGCAGCCATGGTGGTCTTGACGACCTCGAGAGGCTGACCCAGTGTGGTCACCTCGAACATGTTGAGACCGGCGCCCAGGAGCAAGTTGGAGAACTTGATGGGCTTCTTCTCCAGGTGCTTCTCCCCAATGGGGCCGGGCAGGTCGGTACGGATGGCAGCCATGACTTTGGGATTGTCGTAGAATAAAGGGCCCTGACCAAGGGAATAGGGAGCTTCGTTGCAAAAAATGTGTGAAAGGAGGAAAAGTAGAGAGCAAGAGGACGGGAATGGAGGGAGGGGAGCTAGAGGCGTGTGTGGAAAAGCGTGGGGGAATGAATGGACTGGTAACAGGAATCGGATTAAAACGTGCTGAGTCAGACAAAGCAAGAATAAGCTTGGGTGGGAAGAGGGGATAGTGCGCCCGGGAGAGAAGCCCGAGGACGGAGCCTTTAGAGAGAGAGGAGGAGATCCGAGAGAGACTGTGAGTATCTGTGGAGGGGAGGCCGAGGTTGGACAGAAGACGCGAAAAGCCGGGTCGAAGTCTGCACGTGTTTATTTTATGCTCTTGTGCAGGGGATCGATCCAATGTGACGGTTGAATGCGTGGCTTGTTTTAAGTATGTAGCTTTGTCGCTCACCTTTTCCAGGTTGGTGAGATAAGATGCATCCCCCATCTCACAAGAAACCAGCCCATGTGAAATCCGGGGGTGGGTGTGAGATCTCCGGTCATGGGGTCCAAAGCTCTACCGAGCAATTGGATATCATGCAAACAAATGCTCGTGACAGTGGAGGCCATTCGTGCCCTGGATGAGCTTTTCTGGACCTGTTCTAGGCCTGCTGCGAGCTATTTCACGTGCTTGGTTACAGCTGCTGAGCTGCTAGGTGAGCTGTTGTAAGCCCTGTCATCACATCGCCCATACCGCTACACCTCTCACAAGGGGTGCTGTAGATCCAAGCACAATACCTTAGGTACTTGGCTCTTCAATCGCCTTTCTCAATTACGGATACTCCTTTCGGTATTACTCTCAGCCACCCATCCCGGTCAAATCCAACAGCTCCTGTGCCGTCTCTCAGCTGGCAAATCAGAGCTTTTGCAGCCTCTCTCAACGGCCCCTCACTCAACCGCTGAGTGTTGAGCTCCTCCCCCTGAGATGGATCCATATCGGTGCAATCTCTCACCGAGCCTACCTTACGTATGAAAGCGATGCAAGGGTTTTTGCTTGAGAGCTGTCAAAAGGGGCCTGTGCGCGTTTGCTACGTACGGTACTTGTTCTACCGACGTCCCTGGGGGGCTGATGAAAGCTTTGGGGTCAACGCTTGCGTCTCCATTAAAAAAAATCGAGACAAATGCGACACCGCCGCGACTCGGCCAAAGATCGGCGACCATGTGCGATAACGGCTGCAGCTAAAGTCGATTGCAATACTGCTTCACGATAGAGCTTTGCTCATAGCGACAATTGTAGAGTGCTAGCTGTAAATCATTTCATTTCAATCGCCGCGCCTGCGACGACCTGCTCATTACCAAACGAAAGCATTCCCGTTGTATTGTACAAGTGCCATTGAGTTGGCCATCCATTCTGCCCATCTCCTGGTTATCCTCCTCGTATTCCACAACATGCCGTTCTCACCGTTTTCTCTCCCTGTTGTTTTAAACCTCTTACAGCTTCTTGGCGATCTCGATCCACTTCTCGGTAGAGAAGGACTTGGGTCGCTCAATGGGGGCACCGAAGGCCCGGTCAATGATGAGCTGGGGAAGGACACCGATGGCGCGCGACACACCGAAGAGGACGGTGTAGTAGTTGGCCTCGGTGAGACCGTAGTACTGAAGGAGGACACCGGAGTGGGCGTCGACGTTGGGGTAGGGGTTCTTGGTCTTGCCGTGCTCGGTAAGGACGCCGGGGGCGATCTTGTAGACCTGGCTGACAAGCTTGAACATGGGGTCCTCGGGCATCTTCTCTGTAGGGTTGTCAGCATCACTTTCAATTTCAATTCGGTTCAAGATACGTACCCTGGGCAAAGGTGCGCTGAGCCATGTAGCGGGGGTCAGTCTTGCGGAGGACGGCGTGGCCGTAACCGGGAACGACACGGCCGGCGTTGAGGGTGGACCAGAGGTAGTCGGTGATGGCCTTGTCGCTAAGGTCGTCGCCAACAGCCTTCTTCATCTCGGTGAGCCAGTTGAGCACCTCCTGGTTGGCGAGACCGTGAAGGGGACCAGCCAGGCCGTTGAGACCGGCGGCAAGAGACAGGAAGGGAGAGCTGAGGGCGCTGCCGACAAGGTGGGTGGTGTGGGCAGAGACGTTGCCACCCTCGTGGTCGGTGTGGATGGTCAGGTACAGACGCATGAGCTCAACAAAGTCGGTGTTGTCGCCAAAGCCGAGCTGGTTGGCAAAGTTGAACGAGTAGTCCTTGTCCTTCTGGATGGGAGCGACCTTGCCGCCCTTGAAGACGTTCTGGTAGATGCGCGAAGCGATGTTGGGGAGCTTGGCAATGAGGTCCATCGAGTCCTCAAAGGTGTAGCCCCAGTACTCCTTCTTGTTGATGCCCTTGGCGTAGGCCTTGGCGAAGCTCGAGGTGTGCTCGAGAGCAGTGACGGCCAGGGAGAACTGGGCCATGGGGTGAAGGTCGGTCGGGCAGTGGTCGATGAGCTCCTCAACGAACTTGGGGAGGTCGGAGCGGGCAGCCCACTCAGCAGAGAGGTCTCGGACCTGCTGCTCGCTGGGAACCTCGCCGGTCAGGAGAAGCCAGAAGAGACCTGTACAGTTTGCGGTCAGCATACATGAGGCTCAAGTTGCGGCATGCGCATTTCTGCGACGCGAGATTACTCACCCTCGGGAAGAGGCTCCTTGCCACCGGGAGCCTTGGGGAGAAGCTCCTGGCACTCGGGGATGGTCTTGCCACGGAATCGGATACCCTCCTCGGAGTCGAGGACGGAACCCTCCCAGACGAGGGCCTTGATGCCACGGGCACCGCCGTAGACCTGGTCGAGGGTGACCTTGTCAATGACCTTGGAGCCATGCTCTCTATCAATGGCTGTTAGTTTCAATGCTCAGTTGTTGGCTCGCAATGCCATGGCCGAGCTTCGGCAAGCAATGAGCCGAGGAGGGGGAATGCGACTGACTTTCGGAGAGCCTTGACCTGCTCAATCTTCTCGGGCAGCAGCTCGGCGAATCGCTCCTTGAGGGTCTGTGAGGAGCATGGTTAGCCAATGGCCAAGTGAGGTCGAATTGTATATGAACCGAGGATAAACATACCTGAGTCTTGGCCGAGTAGCATCGCAGCGCGTTAAAGGCGGAGCCCTTAACGGCAGGAGAGCGGAGGGAAGCCCTCAGGGCAGCATTGCTGAGACGGGCAACAGAAGCCATTGTGAGAGGAGTTTGATATGGGGAGGAGTGCAAGAGGAAGAAAAGAGAGCAAGTGGTGGCGGAGGTGCCGTAGGAGGGAGGGGATGGGTATAAGAAGGAGGGAGAGTAGGTACGAATGGGGACCTGGGAGGTTAAGAGGTTCAAGTAAAAAAGGCGCAGGATGAGAGAAAAAAAAATACGTACAAAATACCTGCACTGGGCTTGCTGGACGACACTACTTGTGACACTCGCTTTGAACCTCGGGGACCGGGGGATGGGGACCCGTGAAGCATGGAGCAAGGGCCGTGGATGCGTGGAGCATGGAGACTACGGGACTTACGGGGCGGGATTACAGGTTTCCCAAGGGAATTTACAGGGGTACCACTGGTAAATTTCTCTCTTTTCCAGCTCTAGGGCTGCTGCATTTCTTGATGCTGCAGCCGATGTGCAAGGGAGCCCCGGAGGGGTTTCTGGGGGATACATGGATGTTGATGATGATGATGATGATGACAGTCCTAGTTCACAGTCCAGCAGCTGTAATGGTTGAAAGACCTCCATGTACCGTATGTAAGTAATGTAAACTGTATACAAAAGTACTAGTAGATAATGCCTCTCGTGACTGTGACATGCTGAGCCATCAACTCCGTCATCAATCGCAAAGGAGGGCCTACTACTCTGCATACTACCTACCTACCTCGGTCAAACATGTCCAAGCTGTCCTCTTCTCAAACGAGGTTGCACAATCCTCACCAAGCCAAGGATTATTGGGCCTAACGCGCCCCCCAACCTGCAAGCCCCAAAATTTCCGTCCAATCCATGATGAATGTCCCTCCTCCCGACGCCTCCTCCAACTCGACGCCCTCCTCCAAATGGCTGAGCTGTAGCCCCAACAGCCGGCGCAGGTATTTCTGGGGTTGTTGTTGGCACCAACCTAAGATAAAAAGGATGAGTGCAGAGGGGCTTGCGGCTGCAGCTCAGTGGAGGAACAGGAGGTGTTCGTGCTCTCTCTCGCTGGAATAGACCAGTGAGTAAAGAGACATTGAAATTTTGCTCGGCTAATACCCATGAGCCCGATTACCCCTTACGGCCACAACGCGGAGGGAAGAAGAAACGTGAGGGCGCATCCAAGATCTGCCTAACATGGTTCCGTACTTCGCGACCCCATCATGACAACTACGCCGTACCAGGACATGCTTCTGCGCCCCGGGTGAAGCAATACCCAACCTTGAGGCTGTCGCGCTCCCTCATTTCTCGGTTATAACTCTTCCACCTGCAGCTCCATCTCTATCGAGACATGCCCCCTTCGAACGAAGAAGTGGAGATGCTCTACCGTTTCTTGTTCGGGGGACCTCGGCCAGCTTCACGACACCGCTGTGTTTGACGTCAGATGGGTTCCTGCTAACGTCGCGGCATGGATCTTGGGGCCCGTGGCACACCTGGCCAATCTGCTGCCCGAACTCCCTCCAGCTGGTCCCCCAGTCCCAGCAGCCAGCAGCGGGTGGAGGACGCCCGGATCTCCCACTTCCATTGCCGTCGCCGGGCCTCCGAGCGTCTGCGGCCCTCGCTCGGAGTGCCGAACTCCCCTCCATCCGGCCAGCCAGCGATCGCTTGTTGGTGAGGAGAAGGAACCTCAATTGCCCCTCACGTTCTCCGAATGCCCTAGCCGCCGTCTTCTAAAAAGAGAACAAATGCTCCCCCAATCCGATTTGGATGGTGTTGTGCCCTGTTGTTTTGAGCAAAGTCTCCGATCACCCGGCCAGCTCGGCATCTGGCAGGCCAAACCCATTGCATCGTCGGCTATTCCTCCAACCTCCCTGTCCTCGAGGGTAATTAATTGGCATTTCGTCTGTCCACCAGAGACGGTCAATCCTCTTGTATCTCGACCCTGGCGATTCCATTATTAATTGTCAGCCATGCGTCTCACGGGGCGCTTTGTGGCCCAAGTCGCCCGTGGTATCCTTGGCCCCTCCGCTTAGCGGCCGATGACTAGCCGGTGTTAAAAACAACGCACGCTTCTTCTTTTTTATCTTTTACCTCATAAGCTCGGTCGAAATTCGCGCTTTGAGTTGGAGTCTGTTTGTTAGTCAGCGCTTAATTCAGCACTTCACCAAATAGACTCCATTCGGCTTCAACGCGGAGATATTCTGTTGGAGAATGATAGTTTCCTCTCCACGTGACCTTAGACTCCACCTGCCCTTGCAGGATTTTCAGTCATTTTTTGCCGGATAATTCACGGCAAAGAGGACAAAGGCCTTTCAAATCTCTGACCAACCGTAGCCCTCAAGAGTGGCTCCACCTGTCACGCTCCCTCGCCTCCCAGTCACCTCTTCTCCTCTCTCCTCATCACTCCATCATCGTCAATCTCTCGACGACCATCAACTGCTGTATCAACGACAACAATCACGCTCATCAAGGCTACAGCAGCCAGATTTCGCGCTGACATTTTGCGCACTCCTATCGACCGTCCGTCTTAGTACTGACAACTATCCTGTTAGACGATCTCGCTGGCGCTCGCCGCTGCAGATCTCCAGCATCTTTGTGATTTCGCCGCGCTCCTGACGCAAACAGTAGAAGAGCTTTTCTCGCGCAAGTCGTACCGTACCGTACTCCTGAGGCCCTGCCTTCTCTTGTATTCGCGGCGCAGATTTCTGTCCTCGCACTTTCTTCGCCAGTCGCGACTGCGTAAAAGAGCCTCGTGCTTTCGTACCTAACAAGGCGGCAAAAGATACTCCGCACTGGGGAAAATTCTCTCTTCGCTCTGTTCTCCCGTGCTTCAGGCTTTCTTTTCGCAAGTGGCTTTCGCCCACTTCTGGTCATCCCGTCTTGGACGACATCTTGAGGCATCGCGCGTAGCTCGGGAATCACTTCAGTATTTTACATGATGGCGTCCGCAGTCGCGGATTTGGAGGCCGGCCTCCAGGCCATGCTCAACCTCAAGCCACCAGGCGTATCCGGCTCTCGCATCACCAGCTTGACATCGCTCTGCGTGTCCAACATCCAGGTAAGGCGTCTCTGCCAAGCTTCTTTTTACACATAATCTTCAGCTGCTGACATGTCGTGTCCCAGTCCGAATCTGTCCTAATTCAAAAGATCTACACACACTTCAAAAAGGCACCAGGAACACACAAGTTGGGGGTACTCTACGTCGTAGACTCTGTAACCCGGAAATGGCTCGAACAGGCCAAGGCTCAGGCACAGGCAATAAACAGCTCTGCCCAGGATGGAACCTATGCCGCTGGTGTCCATCGAGTGACGGAACTCATGCCCGTTTTGATGAATGACATCTTGCAAACCGCCCCGGAAGAGCAAAAGGTACGCATATTTGAACTCGCAATATCACCCTTCTGTAGCTGGCATCGACTGCTATATGCTGCGCGCCGTGAAGCACCTTTCAGAGGCGCCGCTGCTGGCCACCACCATTCATGCCATATTGATTCCGTATTCTTGTTGGGACCGTAACTCACACATCGTCCGACGTGCAGGAAAAGATTAAGAAGCTCCTTGACATCTGGGAGAAGGGCCAAACATTCCCTACGCCAATGATTGAGTCTTTTAGAGAAAAGCTCGCAGCACCACCACAGAGTACGTTGTTCCTTGGTCAGTTGCACGCCAGGTCGCATACCTGGGCGTCGCTGCTACATTGCCTTGAATATAGTTCCTTGTATCTAACGTGTGTGATGTTATAGACCAGTCGACCACTCCTCCCGGTAGCCCGCCTGCAAACGTCTTGGCCTCTTATCAGGGCAACTCGGCTGCCCCTCCAGCGCCCCCAGCTGCCAATGGCTCGTCTATTCTTGAGGCTCTCGCCAACATTGCTCGACAAAACACCAGCGCTCCTCCTGCCAATGCTCCCCCTCCCGCTCCCACGGCATCGTATAATTTGCCGGCCTCTGGGCTGCCGCAGCCAGTATCATCGGCTATGCCGCCCATGTCGTACGCTCCGGCATCGCAGCCTGTGAATGTGCCGTCTCTTCCCTTCGGCTTCCCGCAGATGCCAGGCCACAGCGCCCTTCCGGGTGCCATGCAGAACAACTCGAGTAATCCGCCCAATCCCCTCGCTGGACTCATGTCTGGATTGCCTGGGGCACCCCTTCCTGGCGCTCCGGCTCCTGGACTTGGGCTTGATCCCAACACCCAGCAGCAGATTCTGTTGATCAAGGCGCTGGCCGATCAAGGCGTTCCATTTGATAAGATTCCTGCTCTGATCCAGGGCATGACTTCGGGGTCGGGAACAAATGCGGCTGCCGCCCCTTCGGCTCCGCAGCCTCTTCCTTTTCCACAGTCTTCTCATGTGCCGGGTCAACCAGCATGGGGTGGCCCATCAATGAAGCCAGACGAGTCACGTGATCGAGAATATGACCACATCAGATCTCCTACCGGATACCACCACGGACGATCTCGATCAAGATCTCCCGACCGTGGCTGGGGTGCTCGTGGCTCGCCTCGGAATGGACGTGACCGAATGGACTATGGTCGTGACTCGCCCAACCGTGGTCGTCACGATAACCGACGTGGTGGTGGTGACTATCGCCAGCGCAGCCCTCATGGACGCCGTGGCCAAAGTCCAAGCCCACCGCAGGATCATTCCCAGACCGAGAAGTGGATTGAGTTTGATCCGAATCTTCCGTCCGGACACATCAAGGTCTTCAGTCGGACCTTGTTCGTGGGAGGAGTAACGTAAGTACAGCCAGGTCCAAAGCCCTCGGGTACTGTGTTTGCTAACTGTGGATAGCTGTTCTGAGAGCGAATTGCGCGGTATCTTTACCCGATATGGTACTGTACAAACCTGCATCGTCAACAAGGACAAGCGACATGCCTTTGTCAAGATGCTCACTCGTCGAGATGCCGTCAGCGCCAAGGAAGGCACTGAGGATACCCGGAACCTAGAAGTTCCTCTTCGTGTAAGTATACCCACGCTCCCGGTACCATGGCCTGGCCTAACCTTTTTCAAGACTCGTTGGGGTGTTGGTTTCGGCCCCCGAGACTGCAGTGACTATTCGACGGGTATCAGCATCATTCCCATTCACAAGCTGACGGAAGCCGACCGAAAGTGGATGCTCACTGCCCCCTGCGGCGGCAGCGGTGGACGTCCCATTGAATCTGGCATGTGTATCGAGGAGCCCGACATCGAGATTGGTGCTGGTGTATCATCCAAGGCCATCAGCCGGCGCATGCAGACCGACAAGGGCGGTAGCAACGGACCCAAGTCGACCCGCAGCCGGGACGAGGATCTTTCCCGGTGGCGCCGGAGCCGGGACAACGGCAGCGCCAACGGTACCCACCACCGCCGAGACGACCTCCGGGACGGCGGCAGGGATTCACAGGGCGTGATGGGGGCGTTCCCCTTTGGCATCGGCACCCTGCCCAACGGCATGCCCAACTTTCCGGCTGGCTTCGCATTCCCCGACCCGAGTAGCGGCAACTGAATATTTTTGAGAGTGCACGCAGTTACCTAGATGATACCCCAGGAGGAAAAAAGGGAGGTCTTTGTGTGTTTCGATTTGTTTCTCGCTGCTCTGATCCAAATAGGGGTGAAGAGCTGGTGGCGTTGGGGCTATAGCAGTTCGCAAGGTGTCGTCCAGGCAATGGCTTGGGTTTCTTCGTTGATCAAGGAACCGTGGATAGGCAAGACGGTCTACGGATGCAGAGGCTGCTGGGGCTTCTGATGGGGGGTTAACGGTAGACTCCGTAGCGATGTTGGCTACGACGAATAAAAGTGCTTTTTTACTCATCATGTGTTCCTGAAGGTGGTTGAGTTGAGTTGAGTTGAGTGAAGTATAACGAAGTATCTGAACCGTTACATATGACTTATTGTTATTCTAATCAAACCCTGCCTTGTAAGCACGACAGTGTTATATCAAACCAATGTAGCCAAGTAGATTCGTTCTTCCCCTGTGACGGTGGTGTATCGAGCCGTGTAGATGGGCTATATTGAACCACAAACCCATACCCTGAGAACCGTCCGTGTCAACTGCCCTAGTGTCTATCCACCATTACCCAGCTTCCAGCATTGAGCATGGCGCAGTTCTGGGCATTCCTGAGATGATAGATCCAGACTTGACCAGTTGCCTTCTTTCACGACATGCCTCGAAGAACATATAGGGTAGCTGTCGTGCTGATTAGACACGTCACTTAGTAGATCGTGACTTTCAATGTTCCTAGTGACCTCTGTATTGCAGACGTAGCAGTAGTCTCTTGGTTCACGCGTGGTCAATTGCATTTCAGTTCAGTTCGCCATACGGTGCTGTATCGTGTCATGGATGGACGTTGAGGTGTCGGACTCTAGATCAAAGCACCAGGAACCGCCAAGACCACACTCTCGAGGTCTATATACTACAACATGGCCTTCAGTACCAGACCATTGAGCACAATAGCGAGTATGTACATGTAATGACAGCTGTCAACTTCAGCTGTCTTCCTTCACGCCTCATCTCGATGCACGTGCAGGGTAGCAGCAGAACTTGCCAACGCAAACGCCAACGCAGATCGACGATTTAGATCGACACGGCCTAATTTCGAATACGAAAACCACCGTTGAGTCCATGTAAACTCTATTGCTTGATAATACATGGGTCGTACGCGCTATCGAAGCCATCTTGGTGTTTCCCCTCGTCTAGCTAGTCATAAATCGATGATGACCATACGCTTGTCCGGATAGGAGATCTACATCACAGACAATCACATTTAGCACCACGACGTGGGCCCCTGTATTGGCCAAGAACCTACTGACTACGCCGTTGGAAAAAGGTAGTGATTAAGCTTCACGGTTGACTGAACCCGTTTTGGTATGTCATGTCTCTTGGAAATTGAGACTATACCGGTTTGGTCGAGCTTGAAGACAATCCGCCCTCTAGGAGAAGCTATAAATGAGACATCACAATAGCGCTATGCAGCCTCCATCCAACGCGCCAAGGCGCAAAGAATACCTGCGCCATCGAGATGTCTTGTCTTCAAAGAACGGACTTGCTCCTCACTCACTCCCCGAAGAATAAACAAGTTATGCTTCATGACCGTTAAATGAGGCATCCACAATATGGATCCAGAGCAATATCCCACGCCATACCAATCAAGACGCCAAAAACAAATTAACCGGCCGAGCTGAAACTGTTGGCCCTGCAAGACATCCCACGCCTCGAGCTCGGAGCAATTTTACTTGCATACCCACTCGTTTATCAAAGTCTTGACATGACATGAAAAACAAACATGTTCTTTCGACGATAGTGTACGTACTGTGCTGTGCTGTGCTGGACCCCCCGGTCATATCCGAGAACACGCGCATTAGGAAAAAGGAATAAGAGCGAGGAACAACACTCGCATAAGCTGCAAGAAGCAAATAGTGTGCG
Source organism: Fusarium cicatricum (assembly GCA_021730345.1). Classification (NCBI taxonomy): domain Eukaryota; kingdom Fungi; phylum Ascomycota; class Sordariomycetes; order Hypocreales; family Nectriaceae; genus Fusarium; species Fusarium cicatricum. The sequence continues at coordinate 45,125 of JAJODA010000668.1, forward strand.
CTAGATGTTCCAGCTCGGGGGGTTGTTTAAACACACCTGCAGGACAAACCGCAGCACCATCCTGCGCAGCGGAAGTGGCCGACTCGGGCCATGACAAGTAAACAGCCAAGAAGACAAGATTGAGGGATGAAAAGGGGACGCTTTTAGAACCAAACAAAGAAAATGGTGGACTGATGGACAGAGAGTCTGGAATCTGACAAGTCTGCCGCATCGCAATTGTCTCGACAGGGAGGAATGCTGGGCTCGCCCTGACGTGCATAAACGTGCACATGTTCTGAATCATTTCCTCTTGTGTATGTACGCGTGAGTCGAGACGAATATCCGCGCGTATGGTTGATCTAAGCCACTGGTCTAAGCAAGTATCATGCTGTATGCCCAAAGCAAGACTCACCTCATATCCATCAACACCAACACCAACACCTCTGCGCTCCATCGACATCTAGAGCATCCTGCTTGGCATCGGGCACGGCGCACAGATGCACCGCCGCCTGGACCACGACAACGCCGCATGTTGCACGGTGGCAAGCAGAGCCAAGAAGGGTATCAAGAAAAGTCAAGAGCCAATATCACTTCTACAACGTAGGCAGAAGGGTTTTCGTCGGTAGTGGCCGTCTTGGTGTCTGCGTGATCCACGGTTGCCAAGAAACCTGCAAGGGTTTTGATAGGGTTGTATTGCGAATGAGTGACTTCTTGAAACATCATTCAGGGAAAGGACAGGCTGTGTAAGTGAGCCAAGAAGCGAAGCGGTCAAGACGTGTCGTATAAGTTGACCGTGACATACTCAAAGGCCAAATAACACAGAGTCGTCGTCAACTGTCTGAGGCTTGGTTGCCTCAAGTATCGAAGCACAGCCTGAAACGTAAACGGGACGCGTGTTCAGGTGTCAAGTTGATAAAGATAGACAGGTGACGACGCCTGGAGAACTGATCGTCGTGCAACGCAACACAGATAGTATCCTGGATCGGGAACCTCCCTGATTGCAAGGTGAAGTAGGAGCATAGGATAGTACTGTAACCATGCGAGCAAGGACAAACAAGCAACCCCACACTAGCATGCCACCACTCAACCACTCCAGAACATACCAACCACCCTGATAGTAAGGACGAGAGAATGTACGCAAGACCAGGCAAGGTATGGCAGGGTCAGACAAGGTAAGGGCATGGAAGCACAAAAGAGAGAGCAACTCACAATAACCATGCCAGTTGTGTCCTTGACGATGCATGCCATGTCGTCTCTCGTCGAGGTTCCCCAGCCCGTTCCTAACTATCCCGCCTGGCCTGATACATCCCCAGCGCGGCAAGCCCCATGGGCGACTACGGCCCGCCGGTCGACCGGCAAACTGCGCAATGCACGTCGTCTTTCCTGGGGAAATAGAGGAAAGCAGCGGGAGTTGACTGTCAAAGGCCAAGGGGACTGGTACGACTGGCCCTAGCAACCCTCGTGGCGTGGACCGCCTTTATGCGGGTGTGTATGCGAGAGCCCATGCACTTACATAGTGTGTGCGCGCGTGTGTGTGTGACTGTGGTGGTCTTCTCAGCCAGGCAACTGCACTTGTATGTTTGAAGGCCGAGGCAAAGATGTTTCATCAACCGGTCGTTCCTCGCTTCACAACTCTTGGCATGTCCGGAGCGACGGAAGTCGAATTTGGCTCATAACACACGGGAAGCCTCGTCGTGGGTGTCCAATCCATTGTTGGCCATTTGTTATGTACGCACGTCGTCTTGATCTCCCCGCTGCCAAGCCGGTCAATTGCCTATCGAAATGTAATCGTGGCGGCCGGGCGCAGAGATAGTTGGCGAGCGGTAGTCTTGGACTTTTCTTGGTGTCCCGCAATCTTGCAGGGCAAGCTGGGCATCGAGCTCGCCTGTGTGGGCCAAGACCTGGGGTACGACAAGGCGCCCTTGAAGGCAATCAACAAGCCATCAAGCAGTTGAGCGACTTTCGTTGTCGTTGACCAAGAGTCCCGTCTTCAGGTCCGCGATTGTATCTGCAAGTCGCAAGCCGCGCTTATTTTCCCCAGTTCAAACCGCGTCCTCACAGACGCCCTTGTAAATCGCTCGGGAACGAGTACCTTTTTAGCTAGCTCGCTGCGTTAACCAGCTCTGACATGAGAGCCCGAAATAGCCGACCTGAGTGATTTGATGACCTGACCGCCACGAAGGCCGGATAGTGAGGCTCTCTGTAAGCCGGGAACGAGATGGTAGGCGACCGGGAGCCCAGAGACCTGGGTGATACCAATTCTCCCATATCGACAGCTTAAATTGTATGAGTGAATTAGTTGTCGAGATGGCATGCAGGGTCCTCTAAACCTGACAGCCTCGGATCCATCCTTCAATGGTTGGCTCGGAGGCTCCAGTTTTCCACATTAGCAGCCAGGATCCATCTCCATCGAGATCCACAACAAACGTTTGGAAGCCTCGAGATGGAGGTGATGGAGCCTCTTTTTCGATTGCGACGTGCGGTTACGTGCCAATGAGAGCTGACCGCCAAAGTGCCGTCCTTTGTCGATCACGCCTGGCCTACCTGGTACTAACTTTGCCCATCGCAAGCTCCATGTACAGTGAGTGGCCCGGTGTGGGATCGCTCGAGTCAGGACTGAGCCTCTACAAGCTGTCAGGCAAAACGTAAAAGAAAAACCTCTCACACCAGCAAAATCGCTAGTCTAGCCTGCTGTGGACATGGGGTTACGCCTCTCGCCGGCAGACAACAAGTCGGACACGGGAAGATCGAGGTCTGGCCATCAGTAAACCATAAGCCATCGCCAAAGCCAATTGAACCAGAGCGGACGCCCCGTCACTGATATCCGACGGACTTGTTTCAGGACCAACGTAACATACCGACGTCACCGTAGCCGTCCATCGTGGTGCTTCGTATCAAGTAGAGAATAACTAGACTGAAGCTTGTCGTCCAATTTCCAGCGACCCAGGCTACCAGGCCAGAAGTCCACACGACTGCCATTGACATCATACTGGCCAACGTTTCGGGACTGACGGCACGTAAAGATGAGATGTTGAGGTACTTCGTATGTGAATGGGCATGGTAGAGCCTCATTTGCCGACTGCAGAGGGATGGATAATGCGGCAGAACTAGGCCAACAGAGCCAGCAAGCCAACAGCAGGGCAGATTGCCCCATTGACAAGTGATAAGGGGTGGGTTGTCATCAAAGTACAACCGACACGTAAAAGAAAACGACACAAAAGCCGCGCCTGAGAGCCTCTAGCTGTCGGCCCTGGAGCGCTTAGTGCTTGTTTGCCTTGGGGCAGTAATGTCCGACAAATGACAGGGCCCGGGCCTGGACGTTCTGGGCTGCCAACTTGGGTCGTAGTCTGCACAGAGGACACGGCCAGCCGCGGCAAGTTGCTGAGCTAGGAATAAACTGGCTAACTGGCCAAGAAAAGAAGTGGGCACCAGGAACCAGAGCCCTGCTGGTGGAGCAAGTCAACGACCACGACCGTGTCAGCTATCAAGCCAGAGCCATCGGCCCTACGCCATGACCGTTGCTACCAACTCCGGCCAGGCTTGGGAAAACAGCCGCCTGTATCGCTAAGACATGCCCGGGCTGCTGGTGACTGATACTCCAAAAACGAGCTTCCATGGCTAGCATGGCAACTGATACCCCAGCTGAGTATCCGTACAGTGTGGCTCGTCCGACCAAAGTCGCATGCAGAGTGGATTTGCCTCAGGGCCAACAAAGGGGTGCCACCGCGGCTCCACGAGTACCGAGAGGTCGCGTGCGAGCCAAATCGCTCTTGGATCGGTGCCAGCGGGTCACTTATGCAGGCATGTTGCAAATCCCTGCATTTCGATTTGTGCTCTGTTTGGGGTTGTTGGGGTTTAATATTGGAGCTGGATTTGGAGCTGGAGCTTGCAGCCTTGAGATGCTCGAGAGCCTCGGGATCAAGGTGGACGAGTGATTGCCTTCGCAAGCATCGGCTATTTCAAGGGTTGAAGCGTGAAAGGCGGCAAAGTTGCCGTTTCCCATGTTCGTCCGTGCTCTGATGAGGAACCAGGACCCTCGATGAGTGACGTCGAGGTCCCACGCCTGCTCCGCCATCGTTGTCGTCGTCGTCGGCCTTGTCATGGCTGTCTATCGGTGAAGCCTCAGCCTCGGTCAAGAGTCGTCAGCCGGGCGAGAGCAAGACTCGTGTTCCTATCCCAAGATGGCAGCCCCCTTGTCCACGATACGAAGGCGAAGAAGAGTCAGAGGCGAATGTACGTAGACGTGCGACAACGAGATACCCATGCTCGAGGCTTTGAGGATGACGCATATCGGACGAACAGCCCTCCCCCAGACTATGGCGGAGCGGACGAAAAAAGAACATGGCGGAGCGCAGGAGAGAGCAGCCAAGCGATCCAGGATTCTAGAAACCAGTGCACGTTTGGTCCCTAGAGCACGATCAGAGGCTTGGCCACTCAAGCACAATGTCCCCCGCAGTTGTGCATTGTTGCCAAGAAGGTCTGGAGTTGAAGCGGCGGTCTTGGTACGGTTCTAAAAGTACTGCAGCCAAGAATGATACGGTGAGGGGGGAATAGGCCAGCCACGGGTGGACCAACAGGCCACTTGGGATATGGAAGGTGCTTGCTTGTTGTTACCGGCGGGTGAAGTTGTCGAATGAACGGAAGGCGCAACCGATCGTCTGCGAGGCTGTCAAATTGAGCACCCAAGACAAGGCAAGGCTCCAAACAAGCTCATTGGTATCCCGAACAAGGCCGTGTGCCTGTCATTCAATTAAGGTATATGACATCTAACTGATTCTAGACATGTTACCCGTATTGGTTCAATGGTTCTACAGCCATCAATAAGGGCCCACGTATCAGCCGCAGTGAGCGCGATATTGGCAGAGTCCAGGCCGAGTCCATGCTTGGACCGTTTTCAATGGTGGTCAAATCCCCTCATCCAAAGCCCAACCGTCGCGACCAATCACCAGGGCCAATTGAACAGTTCCCACGCGCGACATACACACACACAAGTTGTCGGTTGGAGGCGCCCACCCCCAGGCTTTCTAGCTCAGGCGCCTCCCGGGCGACCCCGGATCCGCCCCAAAGCCGAGGATGGGGAAGCAGGATGCACGAGCATGGAGTAAAGAAATGCCTCGTCCGGGTTGGTTTTGGTGAAATGGGATTGGATGGGGTAGAGCTGGAAAGGATGAGATGAGACGACGTGTACGTGTATCTTCACAATGGCTTCACACCCGCATGTAAGAAGCATGTACGGAGTACTCCAGGTTATCATCGAGGTAATTTGCACGTACACTAGAGCGTTCTCTGCAGTATACACTATGGAGGGCTCCATGACATTAGACGTGCATGATGCAAATATCCCAAAACTCATATAATCCGGCTCAGTCGGCGCGATAGTGGACACGACGACAAATTGCGGCTTGTTGTTCTGGTTCTCTCCATATCATCTGCTAATCTCCATGCTTTTCCTCGTACGAAATGGCTCCGTGTTAAGATGACATGTAGTGTTAATATGAGATGTAGGGTAATTCGCCCATGTTTGAATGGAACAACAACCGCCGGCGGCGGCGAATATCGGACTACAGGGGTTCCATGAGAATAAGGGTACAGGCGTGCATATAGACACACACAATGAGCTACAGTACAGGCGGCCTGCAGTGATGCGAGTGGGCGTCAGCATGGATGGGGCCTGGGGGTTGCTATGTAATGAACGACAGGCGCGGCAAAATCTTGGGACACTACGAGGTAATTCCAGATGAACGTCGAGTGTCGAGAGTCACAGTATCAACATGAGCGGAGCCTAATGCCCGTCTCGCACCGGGTACGGTGAGCGTCTCTGAGTGAGACGGGCCGGCTATCAACGATTCAGGGCCTTGACGCCTTCAACACTCGGCGAGCAAATGGGACTTACCATACCTGTCGAACCCGATCTTCAAGGACCCTAGTTAGTGGTTCACCGCGAAAAGCTCGGATTTTCTCCCTATCGCCCTTTGACACACCGAGCCAACGGCGCCAAACCAGGACCGACCGACGGGGTGACACTCGCCCATCGGAGGTCGCGGCCAGTTGGCGCCGATGAAGCAAGCTCTTTGACGGAGAGCGACCCCAGTTCATGACCCCCCACGGCAAAGCCGATGGATGTGACCCAGGAAAAAACACCTCGTGAAAGGGCGAGGGCGAGGCCGACTAGGCGATCGGGCAATCAGACCCATCATTGGCTGTCAAGACTTGTCTCACCTTCTTTTCCGCGTTTTGCCCGTTTGGATGAAAACAAGAGGAGGCTGGGAGGATCATGGCGGCCATTCCAATGACGTAGCGAGCAAGGCCTCTCTGTTGGTGTGCATGTTTTTGACGACTCTGGGGCATGACATGGGGAGCCCTAGTGTTTAACCAGGCTCCTAGGGACGTCCAGCTCAAGGGCTCTCGAGTTTGGACATGGGGACAATCACGAACAAGGAGCGACATGGACCGAACGGGCCTGAATCGGCTTGGCTCAGCTTGGCTAAGAGAAGCGACAGTTGCCATCATGACCATCTGGAGCGGCAGCCAAGCACCGAGCATCGTGGTCACGAGCTTGATGTTGTAAAATAACGAGAGCGGATTGGAGAGAGAGAGGCGAACAAGACCATGGTCAGAATGGAACGGTCGGCTTCCAGAATAATTCCAAGTGGCTCCCCGGCAGCGCCTGCCGATACGTGACTGGACAGGTGCATTTCCGCGCTCGTGGACATGGAGCCTATCACCACCTGCGTGCGAGGCTTGGAGAGTTGGAGCTGGAAGCTGGAGCTGGCTCGGCCGGCGTTGGAGACATGGGGGGCTTGACCTGTTACAGGCTGCCGTTTTGGAGATGGCTTCAAGCCAGCGTTGAATACCACCGAATCGCCCGCGTTCGCCCGCACACCGGATCGTAGGCGCTAGCGACGCCTCAAGCGTGGAGGATGAAGCTCAGTTGTGCAACACCTTCATCAATCACGGACAAGGACAAAACCAGAGGAGCAGCCAAGCCGGTCCAGCCCAGGCGAGGCCCATGGATCGACAGGGCTCCTCAGCGCTCCTAACAGTGGAGAGGATGAACGGCGAAGTAGCACTCTTCAGCAAGTCTTTCTCCGGAGGACGCGATTATACAGTGACATATACTGTGAGGTCTTGCCAAGAGAGGTATGGTTCAACAGCTGCCGATAAGGCGATTGGGCGAGGCTTCATGGACGGCACCATCACAGCCAGTCAGCATTCAGAAATTGCTTTCGGCCAGTGCCCCGCCCCGCAGCAGGTACCGGCAAAATTCCCTTGAACGAACCTGGAACCGGTCCGTCATAACAGGCCACTGCGCGACGAGGGATAGCAGAGCCAGGGGCGCTGGACTAGGTGTAGGCAACGAAATGGGAAAAAAGAGCCTTGCAAAGAAGAAAAGCTTGTTGTATACTCGTTGTGGTAATGACGATTGTCGACCGTGTTGAAACACGGCGATCCCGTTTCGTCTTTCTTGTCTGCGACACGTGAAGCGTCAACCCCAGTTGAATTAACCTTATGCTGCTTGTGCTCACCGCAACACTAATTGATTAGGTTGCTCGGCCGAATTATTAACACGCGGGCAGGGCGAACCTTGGGAGAGAATGCGTTGTCGTCACCAGGGTTGATCTGTGAAGCTGTTGTTCATCTCAGATTGTCACGCCAGTTGCCAGTCCCGAGGCAGATCCGTGGGGCGGCAAACTTGGGAAATTGAACATTGGTGCTTGCGCGCAAATCGCACAGCAAAAAAGACTGGGTAGTGGAGCGGCCTGACATAAAAGCTTAGTGTTGGATCGCTATCAATAATGCAGTGTTTATTTGTCGATTCATCACTGGGGCTGTCGAGCGAGATTTGGGCACAATAGCGCCATAGAAGTGAATAGGATTGCGCTGTGCTTTTCCATGCATGCACATGCTGTACTGTCCTGCGGCGAGCTCCACGAGCCACGAGGACAGCCCGTTCCAGCAACAAGAGGATCCCTCAAAAGCAAGATTCGAAGCAAGATTGGATGCTTGTTCAAATGGCAAGTCCGTCCATCAAGGGCGGGCCCTCTAATCGCCGTCCCCCGTTCTCCCCGTCTCAGAGTCAACAAAGTCTCCAGTGCCGCCAGTCGCGATTTTGCTGACCGCCGGGGCTGGGCAGTCCAGTGTCGTCATCCTTTCCAAGGTCGCAACCAATGCTCTTGGAGATAGGCGGCAGAAAAGGCACATGGACATGGGGGAAGGCTCCGGGATGGGGGGATCCCATGGTCGAAAATCCCTCAGCGCGACGGGGGAAGCTGGACGCCTGGTACAGCAGGGCCAGCAATGACATACAGCAGAGGTACCAGGGCCCCGGCGGAGAGCATGCGGACGAGGACAGTGGAGATCCAAGTATTCATCAGGTCCAACACTGGTAGGCAGACACTCGAGAGTTGTACTGAATTCTTGCCATTGTGAGGTAGTGAGGCAAATATGGCAGTGAGGCAATAGAGGGGACCGAGCTTGGAGGTGATTTGCATTGGATCCTGTGCAACAGGGTCTTGAAGGGCGGAAGCCAGCGGGATCCGGGAGATGCACAGTGTTGTACAGTTTGGCGTCAACCTGGGGTTGCCGTGGAAGGTCTGGAGTAGTATGAGGCAATTGAAGCTGTCAGGTTGATTCAAAAGTAAATGGCTCTTGCTCTGGTGGATTTGCCGCCGTTTACAAGGCCAGACGACCAGGAATTCCCCCAACCCATGCTCTGTTGGCTGTCGGCATCGCATCGCGTCAAGATCAAGGAAAATATCGAGTGCAACCGCCAGTAAGAGCAAAGAAGAAGCTCGTCCCTCACATGGATTTGCTCGTGTCATAACAGTCATATCCAGGTCATCAGCACCATAAGCCATAAGCCACCCAGAACTTTCAAGACATGGGTAAAGACGCTTGCTCGTCGTTATACTATTCAGAAGCAGACCAAACTTTGGGGATTGCATTTTTGCCTTTTGTTTACCTGCATGTTTTGATGTTGATTACTTGCGAGGTTTTAGATCCAAGTCTGCGTCTCAGTCTGTTGCCAGGTCGTCCCTCTCCAATCTCAATTACTTTGGAGAACTGTTCCGCGGGCGTCCCTCTCCTCCCCACTCGCTCGAGATTACCGTCTTGTTTCCATTCCCCACGCTGGGCGACGCCACGCACTGTGCAATGAGAATCTGCACCTGCATGGAAGGACCTGGGCCGAGGACAAGCTTGACGAGAGAACTGGGGCAAGGGCAGAAAAGGCCAAGGGCAAGGGCGATTTCGATGGATCATGATGAATGGGCGGGCCCCAGTTGCAGTTGCAGGATGCAGCGACCGACGTTTGGAGAAAGATGGGGAATAGGGGCACACCCTCGCACAGAAAATGACACCCCCTACGGCAAGAGAGTGGGAGAGAATGGAAAGTGCGAGAGGGAATATCAGCATCAGAGCATCCATCAATCCAATCTCTCTCGTCCTGTGTGGACTCTGGGCTAGCCGACGCTACCAAGTGCGGGTAGCTCCAACACTGGCGTGCTCGCTGGTGCAGTCAATGGTGCCTGCGCTTTAGCTGCTTAGTTGAATGGGGTTTGTTGTTTTTCCTGTGTTTACTGTTGCCCTCACATGGTTGTTGCGGCTACCTGCTGTAGTGCTCCCGCCATTGTTCCATCGGTCGCTACCCTGAATTGAGCGAATTTGTCCTTTGCTCTTGCTTGTCTAGAGTGGGAATTGAGCATGCGAGATTTTTCTGCCATTGACGTTTCCAATTGATGTTTCTCGACGTCAAGAGGTTCACACGCGCGTTCGCACTTTACCCTGAATCAAAAAGTTAAGGTGGTGGAGGGTGTAGCTAACGTGATTGAAAGGGTGTGATCCAATTGCTTTTCTCCGTACGTGCGTGGCTATCTTTCGTCAATCCCGAAGTGAGTGCGTTCTTAATCGGCAACCAAGAGCCTTGGAAAATTTGAGCGAAAAAAAAAGAGACCAGTAAATGACACTGGCTACGTACGAGTTGGATTTGGTTGTGCATGAGCGAGGCATAAGCATCAATTGCTGCGCGGAAAAGTGTGCAAGAGACTCGATGACTGGACCGGCAGGGCCGTGGCAGGCCAAGACAATTCGTACAGTGAGGAGGTCGCGCGGTACTCGTTCGTACCTCGCAGGCTCTCCGGTCGTACCAGGCGACTGCTCATGGCTCATAATCTGGGGCACATTGGGAATTAGAGAGGACCGTGTCAGGACATGGGCAGGACTCGTGAAAAGTCACTAATGGGGCTCCATGGAGACATCCATAACCCACCCATCCCGGCTTGGTCTGTGGAGCACTGCGTCGCAGTGGGACCCGTTGTGATGAGACCCCAGTCCCATGCTCTCTTGGTGCAGCAGCTTCTGCAGGCATTGATTGAGTGTGGATCCTGTCCCGAAAAGACCCAGCGACGACCGGGTCTCCATCATTTCGATCAGGGCCGAAAGTCTGTTGGCATGGGGCAGGGCCGGCAACCTCGACGGTAGAGCAGCCAACCTCAGGTATCTCGCGCACCCATTGAAATAGAAGCTTTCTCCCGGCTCCAAACTCTTCTCTCTTTCCCTTCCTCTTCACCCACGAATGCTTCACTTATAAGCGACCCTACCTTCGTGCGGTGCTAGACACTTTTTCCCCCCTCCACTCAACCTCCTCCCTCTGTTTTCTCTTCCAATACCACACAGCAGCTCACCTCAGCTTTATTCCTTTATTACCGCTGCTGCCCACAGCCGCCCCTACAGACTCTCCCTACAAGTCGACGCTCACGCGCCTTTTTTCTTCTCCATCCCCAGCAATGGCGGAAGAGAAGGTCCACGGCGCTCCCGCGCTGGACACCAACATCGAGCATGGCGGCTTCGATGAGAAGCGAGGACAGGCTCCTCCCCCCGCCCACACCAAGGCTCCCGTCGCCGACGATGAGGAGCCCGATGAGGATATGGACGCCCTGATTGAGGACCTCGAGTCCGAGGATGGTCACCAGTTCGAAGAGGAAGAGGAAGAGACCACTGCCGGAGCTGGTCGCGTTGTCCCCGAGGACATGCTCCAGACTGACTCCCGAGTTGGTCTTACGGAATCTGAGGTTACCGCTCGCCGTCGCAAGTACGGTCTCAACCAGATGAAAGAAGGTATGATGTCAGCAACCCCCAGAAGATCGACTTAAGCTAACAAACTCACAGAGAAGGAGAACATGAGTACGCAATCCTAATTCGACGATCTCTAGACCAAAACTGACCATTTCTAGTTCTGAAGTTTCTGATGTTCTTTGTCGGTGAGTTTTCATCCCCCGATCACGTCAACTATATGATTCTAACCGTAGCGCAGGGCCAATTCAGTTCGTTATGTAAGTAGCTCTTGCCCTCGTTCCTTGCGAGCATTATGAGCTAGGTTTGAGCTCAATTGGAGATCTTTTCGTGGTTTGGCGACACTTTATGTGTCGTCTTACACCTGATCATCACGGTTTTGCTTGGTGTTGATGACCCCACTTGGGTGTACCCACACAAGCTCTGGGGTCTCAGCCAGTGAGACACAAGCGCATTCCTATTGATAGAGCTGCAATCTCTTGAGCCACTACCATTGGCTGAGTGCAAATTGCAGTTCGTGTTGGCTAACTCGATTTGTCTTATAGGGAAGCTGCCGCTGTTCTTGCCGCTGGTCTCGAGGATTGGATTGATTTCGGTGTCATCTGCGCCCTGCTCATGCTCAACGCCTGTGTCGGTTTCATCCAGGAATTCCAGGCCGGTTCTATTGTCGAGGAACTCAAGAAGACTCTTGCTCTCAAGGCTGTCGTCCTCCGTGATGGCACTCTGAAGGAGATTGAGGCCCCCGAGGTTGTTCCCGGTGATATCCTCCAGGTTGAAGAGGGTACCATCATTCCTGCTGATGGTCGCTTCGTTACCGAGGGGTGCTTCTGCCAGGTCGATCAGTCCGCCATCACTGGTGAGTCTCTCGCCGTCGACAAGCACGCTGGCGATAACTGCTATGCTTCCTCTGCTGTCAAGCGTGGTGAGGCCTTCATCGTTATCACCGCGACTGGTGACAACACCTTCGTTGGTCGCGCCGCCGCTCTCGTCTCTCAGTCTTCTGGTGGCACTGGTCACTTCACTGAGGTTCTTAATGGCATTGGTACGATTCTGCTGGTCCTGGTTGTCGCTACACTTTTGTAAGTCGTCCCAACCTCAACACCACCACCAACCGATCCCCCAACCCAAAACCCAACTTTCATAATAGAATGAACAACCCTAACCCTAATATCAATCCAGGCTCGTATGGGTTAGCTCTTTCTACCGCTCGAACGGCATTGTCGACATCCTCCGATTCACTCTGGCCATCACCATTGTCGGTGTTCCCGTCGGTCTTCCCGCTGTCGTCACCACCACCATGGCTGTCGGTGCCGCCTACCTCGCCAAGAAGCAGGCCATTGTCCAGAAGCTCTCCGCTATTGAGTCCCTTGCTGGTGTCGAGATTCTGTGCTCTGACAAGACCGGTACTCTGACCAAGAACAAGCTCTCTCTGGCCGAGCCCTTCTGTGTTGCCGGTGTCGAGCCCGATGATCTGATGCTTACTGCTTGCTTGGCTGCTTCCCGCAAGAAGAAGGGTATCGATGCCATCGACAAGGCTTTCCTCAAGGCTCTCAAGTTCTACCCCCGCGCCAAGGGTGTTCTGTCCAAGTACAAGGTCATTGACTTCCACCCCTTTGACCCAGTCTCCAAGAAGGTCCAGGCCATTGTCGAGTCTCCTCAGGGCGAGCGTATCATCTGTGTCAAGGGTGCCCCTCTCTTCGTTCTCAAGACTGTCGAGGAGGACCACCCCATTCCCGAGGAGGTCGACCACGCCTACAAGAACTGTGTCGCCGAGTTTGCTACCCGTGGTTTCCGATCTCTCGGTGTTGCCCGCAAGCGTGGCGAGGGTGCTTGGGAGATTCTCGGTATCATGCCCTGCTCTGACCCTCCCCGCCACGACACTGCCCGCACTATCAACGAGGCCAAGCGCCTTGGTCTCTCCATCAAGATGCTTACTGGTGATGCCGTCGGTATCGCTCGTGAGACTTCTCGCCAGCTCGGTCTCGGTACCAACGTCTACAACGCTGAGCGCCTTGGTCTCGGTGGTGGTGGTGACATGCCCGGTTCTGAGGTCTACGATTTCGTTGAGGCTGCCGATGGTTTTGCCGAGGTCTTCCCTCAGCACAAGTACAACGTCGTCGAGATTCTTCAGCAGCGTGGCTACCTCGTTGCCATGACTGGTGATGGTGTCAACGATGCTCCCTCTCTGAAGAAGGCTGATACCGGTATTGCTGTCGAGGGTGCCTCTGACGCTGCCCGATCCGCTGCCGATATTGTCTTCCTTGCCCCTGGTCTCGGTGCTATCATTGATGCCCTCAAGACTTCCCGACAGATTTTCCACCGCATGTACGCCTACGTTGTCTACCGTATTGCCCTGTCCCTGCACATGGAGATCTTCCTTGGCCTCTGGATCGCCATCCTCAACCGTTCTCTCGACATTGAGCTGGTTGTCTTCATTGCCATTTTCGCCGATATTGCTACCCTTGCCATTGCTTACGACAACGCTCCCTTCTCCCAGACCCCCGTCAAGTGGAACCTGCCCAAGCTCTGGGGTATGTCCGTCCTTCTCGGCATTGTCCTGGCTGTCGGTACCTGGATTGCTCTCACCACCATGTACGCCAACGGTCGCGATGGCGGTATCGTCCAGAACAAGGGTAACATCGATGAGGTTCTCTTCCTTGAGATCTCTTTGACTGAGAACTGGCTGATCTTCATCACCCGTGCCAACGGTCCCTTCTGGTCCTCCATCCCCTCGTGGCAGCTGGCTGGTGCCATCTTCATTGTCGACATCCTCGCTACTCTCTTCTGTATCTTCGGATGGTTCGTTGATGATGGCCGCACCAACATTGTCGCCGTTGTCCGAGTCTGGATCTTTTCCTTCGGTATCTTCTGCGTCATGGGTGGTCTCTACTACTTCATGCAGGGCAGCACCGGCTTCGACAATCTGATGCACGGCAAGTCCCCTAAGCAGAGCCAGAAGCAGCGCTCCCTCGAGGATTTCGGTAAGTTCACTCGTGATTCCCCTCGCACTCTGCACAGTTTGCTAACTCCGTTCCTAGTTGTCTCTCTCCAGCGCGTCTCTACCCAGCACGAGAAGTCTCAGTAAATAAAGATGGTTTATACCCGGAACCGCCATCGGCCGGACTTTTCACCTTCGCCTTGTCCAAATTTTACTGTACTACTCATACCCGAGTGCTGAGACTTATTGGTGGATGGGAGCTCTTCGTACCCCTAGAGATTGTCTTTTAGACACACCTAATAAATAAAAGTAAAATAAATCTTGATGGTGCCTTTGGTGTGAATGCTTGTTTATATGACATTTATTGACCTGATCTATCGTGTATTCAGGTTTGTTTTGAACAACTGGTCGTTATGACACGCCATGATCAAGAACGTATGTGTCCTGACTTGGTAAGGTTCGTATTGTAGGTCATGTGACAAGCTGCTTGTCCCGAATCCATCGAAGTGGAGGTTATGTCGATAAGTCAAGGTACTGTCAGCCTTTTTTTCCTCATTACTACATCGAAGTGAAAACAATGTGTTTAATTGACAATGGTTGATTGCTCGCAACAAAGAGTCTAGCTTCTCTCTCTCTGCTTGGAGATACGCTTTAATCCTGTTCAGCACATCGCCTTCCTGCCTTACTACTGTGCACCAATATGAATCGTGAGATTCCAGGCTATTACTACGGTACCTATCCAACAGCCTCGACCCCGGATATGTTCTGATATCAATACCCAGATCCGAAGAAACAAAAGTATTTCAAGGTTGAAAAGTCTCAGACGGCGCCCTCTTCAGCCTCGTGGACTACGGAAGCTGTCAAGAAGCGCAAAGTTGAAGACCGAGCCCAAGAGGCGGCACGACGCAGAGCACATCTAGTACGGAACCATATTAAGCGACACTTTGTCACCAAAGATGTCGTTACTTTTGGTCTGCTCGCTCGAGAGGTTGCACTGCCTAGCACCGCAGAACATGGGCGCGGCAGGATAGACGACGGCGAGCTTGGCGCGGCGGCCTGGGCGGACGGTCTGGTGGCCAAGGGGAGCGTGCCGTTTGCGCCTAGCTTTGCGAGAGCGCGGTATGCCAACATGCCGTGTTTCTACGTTGGAGGGGACGACGAAAAGACGGGCTTGGGGGTTGCGTATGCCAGTGAGTGTTGCTGAGGCTGTGAGGATGCATCTTGACTGACCTTTACGTATAGCCTTGGATGAGGAGACTTTGGTGGGAAGTTATATCCCTACGGATAGGAATGATAAGTACGTCCTCGTCGGGTTCATTACTTATGCTGTCCTGTCTGCTAACTCACTGCAGAATCCACTTCTCACGGGAAGCACCCAGCTCCTCTGGTAGAGCCCTAGCGTTTCGCACTGAGATGATCCGATGTCCTCAAATGTCCTCTATCAAATACCATCGCCCTTCACACAAGATTCTCTTGACTTCTCGTGAGCCGGATCACAGTTGCGGTCTCTACTTCTTCTCCCCACTACTCTCAGATCCCCAAGATGTGAACCGTCCTAACTGGCTCCTTGGTGAAAGTATGTTCCATGTTCCAATGCCTTCCTAACCCCTGAGTATTGTTAACATCCAACAGCAAACCACTACCAAAGACTCTCAATCCGGCATGGCCTCCGAGACGAATGGGTCGTTCACAGCAGCACTCCTGCACCTTCGTCATCAGATCTTATTTGCGTAATAGGCTCCAATAGTGGCCTCCTCCAGGCTCACTCCAACGAGACCCTCTCCGCCATTGCCCCCAACGTGGCTCGCAAGGGGATGCAAATTCCACAGGAGATATTTGCCCAGGACTTCCAGCAAGACAACCACAACATTCTGCTTGCAGGAGGACGACAGCCAAGGCTATGGATTACGGACCTCCGCGCCCCCGAGGCGCAGTGGTCATTTGCTAAGCACACGAGCTCGATTTCGCACGTCAAGAGCGTGAACCCGCATCAGGTTCTCGTTTCAGGACTGCAGAGCTCGATGGCGCTCTATGATGTGCGCTTTATAACTCGACACCCAAGAGGTGCCAGGCCGCTGCTGAGATTCCAGGATCATCGCAACGAGGCGCACTTTCATATTGGATGGGATGCCAGTTCAGAGCTCAACGTGGTTGCAGCGGCGCAGGACAACGGAACCGTCAAACTTTTCTCACTGCGCTCGGGGCGCAGTCTACGTTGTCCAGCCGTAGACGCGATCAAGATGTACGCACCTATCAAGGCGCTCATGTTTCAGCGGATGCCGAGAGAGAGGATGTCAAGCTTGTTTGTCGGCGAGGGTCCTTTGTTAAGAAAGTTTTCGGTTGGAGCTGTGAAGTGGGATGATGAGGTTTGATGTGATGCAGTTACGGCTGTGGTGAGAACCAAGTTTGTTTGTAAAGCAACGTTAACAACAAATAAAGACTGCTGAAAACATCAAAAGCCATGAACATCATGATTGATTTTCCCAGTGGTTTTCCAAAGCAAATATCTACGGCTGTGTTACAAAGACATAGAGCAAAGAAAGAGAGACCATTACCAAAGACACAAGGAAGCTTGCATACGTCGTGTCGTCAGCATACAAACTGGGTGCATTACGACTGGGATGACTGATATGAAAGGTGGGCTGTATAGTGCTGCGAGACTTCCACTTCCTGAGTAGGAGATCACACTTCTAATTCTTACCTTGGACATATCTCATAGTTGTCTAACAATACCAAAGATTTAGATTTCACTCAGTTTTCAGCCCTAATGACTTCCCTAAGTATCCTGGCAGTTGCTTCTTATGGCAGTATCTTACTTAATCCTTAGCATCATGACTCCTTTATCTTGTTTCCTCAAGGGCTTTGTTTAGTTGATTAGTCTAAGGCTTTGCTAACGATTTGCTCTTTACTATGCCTGCTTTGTTGCCCTATGTTTGGCCAATCCCATCTTTGCAAGCAATGATCTCCCGGTTGTTTTGGTGTAGCAGTGTCGAAAAGAAAAGTTGGCAAACTTCGCGTCGGTTATTAACACTGCTGGCCAGAAATATATATATTGCCATACACCTAAGCCCTTCTCGACATCTTCATCACAAATACTCTTTCTACTCAGTCGCCCATACCTCGGATAGTGCTACTACTTGTGTCTGGACAGTCAAGGTAACTATGACGATCGCTCTTCCTTATCTCTACTGTACATTCATAGTCTCTAACTCAGGGAATAGATGCAGCCAGACAATAAAAACACCCCTCCAGTGGATGCGAGCGGCGACATCATCATGTCTGATGCCCAGCCGTCCGTGAACCAAGAGCCAGAAGACCCTTTGCTCGACCCTGCATTCCTGGCTTGGTTGAATGCTCCCGAAGTACCGCAACCCAATTCCCAAGATTATGAAACAGAGGAGTCGAGCTCGCCAGAGCGTCATGATGAGGGATCTTTGTACGTCCCTAGTGAAAGTGATGAGAATGAAGACGACCTTGAGGACGAAACCTCGAATGAAGTTAGGGATGAAACCTCGAATGAAGTCAGGGACGAAACCTCGAATGAAGTTAGGGACGAAACCTCGAATGAAGACGCCTACATGAAGGGCCAGTACCTCAACTCATCCGCGGCGGATGGTGACGAAGGGTACGTCTTCCTCGGCGACTTGGAGGAGGATGATGATGAAGATAAGGAAGAAGGAGAACGAGACGCCGGCATCGAGGAGAACAGATAAGGACGCACTTTTGATGTTCAAGCCTATTTGAAAGAGATGTCAACCATCAACATGGCCGACGCTGTTGACCTCGAGAAACGCATCGGGGCTGCGTTAACGCCTCAAGAACGTGAGGCACTAATGTTCACTGCACAAGACGAGAAAGACATTCTCTCGCCACTCCCGGATAATACTGACGCTGGTAAGCTTTATCTGATCAACTAACTGTGTTGCTCTGCAACTCGGATTATCTTGCTAACTGATCTTTGTAGTGACAACTATGAAGAATGATCCGGCCATCAAACGCTCAGTCATTGCCCATCAAGAACGATATCGCATTCTGATAGAGAACCAAGTAAGGTTCCTGTTGGCTATTGGATCACGACATAACTGCCCTTTGGACCTGCAAGGGTGGTTCATGTTTTTCGTGGCGAATGCAGCCGAGAAATCGCGTCAGCGACTACTCCGACTACTCACCCATCAGTCGATACAGCCGCTCTTTCTCCAGGCTGTTCTTGGGCAGTCCCAATGGACATACGACATGTTCGATCGAATCCCAAGGATCGACCTCAAGAAGCCTGAGTTGCCTGGGGATGTCCTCTCGGCGTATATTGGAATCGCCCATTGCTCTTCTGAGGAGCATTATCTGTACTGCGGAAGCGCGACTTGCGTGGGCTCAACTTCTGTCTTGATTGGTGAGGCGCGACGTATGCGTGAACATCAGAATATCCTGGCCAAGGATGCAGAGAAGATCGCCTATGACCGACGGAAAGGAACTGGGTCCTCAAGCCCTGTGCTCTTTATTCACGAGAAGATGGCAGCTGCGGGCGAGAAGTCTTTCTTCCTCCCGACCATGAGGTATCCCGTTGAGCTGTCCCAATACAGCCACAGGAAGGCTGCCGTGTTGGCCCTAGTTGGTGAAAACACCAACATGATACTGCTAGCCAGCGGCGCAAAGGGCCGAGCGGCGCGCACCACAAAGTCTTCCCGGCTCAACGTTCTTACCTGCAACATCCTGGAGGCTTTGAGGCCCTCACGACGGGGCTTACAGCCTCGCAGAGGATGACCTGGACTGGATCAATGTTTCGCAAAGAGCTCGACAAATCGCGCCGCTTGATTTGCGCGGAAACTACGCCGACGACGATCTCTGCCGGAAACTGTTCACAGCGGCCAACAGTTCCTACTTCAATCAAAAGGTTGTAAACAAGCCAAACTGGGACCGGCTTCGATGTAAGTTATTCCGCAATCATTCTTTACCTTGTCACAAAACCGGCAGCGAATGCAAGGATCTATCGCACGACAAGCTGTTCCAACCAGAGGCCAAGGTTCAGTGTAAGCACTGTGACGTATTCAAGAGCACAGATGTCCTGGATTACCATGTACGGAATTGTACTGGAAAATGCCCCGGTTGTTCCCTAGCCGGTGAGCCTTGCGTCCACCTGGCGACGAGGTGCAAGCGCTGCGTTGACATCGATATCGAATGCGGCCCAATGTCCCGCGCAAATGAAGTCCGCAAACTCCCCCGAGGCAAGTGCCCAAGGTGCCGCGTCGTACGGGCCTTGCAGACAATGCCAGGAGGATGGGGCAGAATGCAACGGACGTTGGAGGAACAAAGCGACACGCAAGAAAACACGGAAAAGGACGAGAGATGAGATGGATGAGGATGAGGATGATGGGACATGATCCCACCTGATCACATGGTCTGTCACCATCTTGTAGGAGAATACTGTCAGACAGATCATCGAATCTGCCGCTTCCGTCTGATATCTGCGTGTACCTAACTTTGAACAAATCTGGGTTAACGAAACCTGATGCCCATATCATGAGCCTTATATTTGACTGATACTGTGACCCGATACCGAAGAACTAAAGAACATCTTAATCAGAGGTGCAAAGACAAGTCTTGTCCAGTGAGTGTAAAGTGCAGACATGGAGATGATGGGACGAGTTAAGGCATCGTGAATGATATAACAATAGCTGCTTCACTAACAATCGAAGTCTTAGTCTCCGCGTCCACCCTTTACCCCTGAAGTCTTGAGGAGGAACTTGCTGACTCTCATCCACAAGCAACTGTCGCAGAGTCAGCTCCAAGACACCTTGAACTTGTAGTCCTGGGATGAACTCTGACATGACTAGCTGTTGATAGCCTAGACGACATGGTGCAGCTGGCAAAAAGTAGACTCAACACCAAAAAAAACATACAACAGCGGGGATTCGCTGGTCGTCACCGACCCAACTACTAATCCGCCCCTCACCGGCTTATCTATGGGAGAGCGGACGGGATCCCGAGTTTTCCGATGGGTATGGTCGTATGTACAAGCAAGGTCGCTTTCATACATTATATTCTCTACTCTTCTGGCGTCCAACAGTGCCGACGTCAGTTGGCGCCAACCATAGATTCACAGGCATCGGCATGCGTTGGTACAGGTTAGAGACCGAGCATTCTGTCGCAGGATTTACTCTTTGGTGTAGTTTCTGGAGTCATGCTGGTGATTTTGTCACAGGTCCTAGCAGCTCTATGAGATCGATCGGGACTTGGGTCAATACGTATGTTGAGTAATGCTCACATTCTGTGTGTGTTACACCACTCAGGGTCGACGCGTCTCTTCCTGGCGGTGTATATTCTCAACTTAGTGAGTCTAGGAAGCCCGCATTCAAGTGATGCAACTATTCGAACTCTGTAATGCACTGGTTACAAGCCGTGTAGCACAGAGTAGCAAGATATTGAGCTTGCAATGACACATGACAAGATGCAGCAGTCCCAATTTGTGCGTGGCGTAGCCTGACAGGGATGAGGGACGACACAGTGAGAGACAAAGTGCCAATGGCACTGAGGGTGGAGTTGACAACATTGACTCAATCAAGGTGACAGGTCTGAGCCTGTGATTGAGAGAGTGAGTCTCTTAAATCAAGGTCATTTACTTCACGATCATATAACAAACACTGACTTTATGGACTGATGAAGGTATGTCTTGTTGCGCGAAAGATCTAACCAAGAGTCCAAGACAAACACAATAAACCCTGCAATCATCCCACCTTGTCTCAGCGCCATAAGCAAGCCACAGGATAGTAGCCGTGAGTCCAACTGTTTGTACCAGAATATCCTTTCTCTAGTTGGTTCAAGCTGCGCACTTGCAGATTGTTTGCTACACGCTAGTCTGCACCCAGCGGCTAGTTACAGCGCTGAAGCCAGGTTGCTGAATGGCCGATGTCGTTTGGGTCTGCTTGTTTGCAACTAGCAATGCAACAGCCTGGTTCATATAAGGATCCAGTTTGAACCCAACCAGACACTTGCTTTCATGTTCTTCATATCCTTCGTCCATCGGCCATGCCGTCCCATCAGAGCTGCTCCAAGCGGTCCTATAATTCCTTTGAGGACCGCTCGAGGTGTAGGCTTACCAGATCGATCAACGTCAAACTGGACCGGGGTACAAACGATGAGTTTGGGAATGAGGATGAACCAACGTCTGACAAGGGCTACGAGTCTTCATCCTCCTCTCTACCCTCCTTGATGGAGATGCTGCCGAATGAAGTGCCAAAGGAGACTCGCAAGACGCAAGCGAAGAGCAGAAAGCCTCCCTACGACGTTAATATTCCGGAGTCGTAGGTCAGACTTCCAGCCAAGCTTTCCCATTTACTCATAGTTGGTAGCTTGATTCCCTGCGTGACCTGCATCGCTCGCTTCAAAAAGGACCCTTTGCACGTCTGCGGCATTGACCCAAGTATATACTGCAGTCTATCCGAACGCTCGAATTCTAACTGGTCACTATAGGAGTCCAGTCTCTCAAGTGTTCGTGGTGTCGACACTCCTCTTCGCCCTGTGTTCGGGCAAGTCTTTTGCGCAAGTCATGATGCCCGAGCTGACTTGGCTAGGTTACAAGTCCCAACGTGCTCGAGCCAGCCAAGTCCATCGTTGGTCTCCGTCAACGAGCCGCCGAGATGATTGCTAAGCATGGTGAGACTTCGGCGGTCGTTGTGAAAGTAAGTTGCCATTATGTCAACAAGACTCGACCGCAATTAGTTAACTAATCCAGGAGGCTGAATCCTTGCGCGCTGCCTGCGTCAAGACTCTCTTGGCATATGGTCATGGAGCTGGCGGTGTCGCTAACGGGAAACGCAAGCATCGGCACAATCCCCCCATGGTTTCGGATGCGCCATCTGGCCAGTCCTTTTTGCCCCCGACAGCAGACGAGTCAGAGCGGACCCCCAAGCGATCTCGGGATGATGAACTTATCGAGATTCGGACTGAGTTGGCTGAAGTGAAAAAGTCTATAAGTGAGGTTTACGATCTGCTTCTTGACTTTCGTAACCGCTACTCCCATGTGGTAAGAGACCTTTTCCTATCATGATAGAATAGATGACTGATTACCCAAGCACGATCGCGAGCTGCGTGACTACGTTGGTGATGAGGATGATGATGAAGAAGGCGACTAATGTTGCTGGGCTTGCTCTGTTAGCAGGCCGATGATGGTCGACTGGATGTCGCCTCAAGGGATGTAGAGCTGGCGAGTTGATAGTCAAACCACGCTGGTGTTATCACTGATACATCAGTCAAGAATGACGAAAATGCATGATAAGCCTATAGACCAGATAGAATTTGCTTAATTCTGTCTGCGGCGGTGACTTACCCCAGCTTGCCACCGACTCTCTACCGTGGTACTATTCACAGGCTACGAGAACAAGCCCTATGATGACATTACTGCCTATATTACCACGTAGACATATGCGTCATTAGCGAGGCATGGTGAATGTAAACAACCTAACCTGTTGCTGGTCTTCCACAGGGACTGTGTTGTTTATTCGTTGACTGTTAACGTATGCAGACTTGCAGTCTGATAGACCAGTGTATCTTATGTAGTGGATATCCGTCCTCTCTTCGTCGTGATTATCGGTAGCGACGAGAAAGAAGAAGCCGATTCAAGATGGGGTGACACGGCGCACCTTGGATGATGTCCCAAGCAAGAGAGACGAGCGTGAGATGATGAGTGCATAACCCTATTAGATGCTCGTCCAGATTGCTGGATGTCGAAGCCATGTTTGGTACGGATACGTTTACCTACGATCATTGCGAAAGGTAGGACGAGCTTCTGTTCATCTAGACGCGCTGCAATCTTGAAATACCTGGTATTCTGAATTGTATTCATCTAAGCTTTCTACCGATCTTCCACTTGCCATTATGAAAGGGGTGGTTTCAGCGAATCAGGTCTTCAAGCTTCCTCAGGAATAGTCACATAAACATTATGTAGCTGATTTCCAGTCTGCGCATCCATTGGACCCTCCATTACGCCGAGTCATGTTGACTTCACCGTTGCGGAGCCCCGGAAATGGACTTTGAGGGAGCCCCGACGGCGGACTTGAGCGGAGTTCCGTACCACGAACTTTATAGGAGCCCGGAGCACCAAGATTTCAGCAACTCTCAGCAAACCCTTTGTCAAACTGTGACTACCGGTCATTTTAAAAAAATTCAGTATAGTCATCAACGGCAACCCGACCATGGACCTTGACGGAGCTCCGCCCTAGTCCATGGACGGAGATCCATCGATGGAACACAGTGGAACTCCCGAGACCAGACCACAGAGCACGAAAACCGCGAATTGAGCTTGTGGCTGTTGTTCAAGGTCCACAAGTAATTAATACTAAGCAGAAGGGTGAATCAAAGTGTAATAAATCGTGTGCTTACTTCAGTAGGGTGCTTGGTTTGCTTATTTGCACCTAGTCCCTATATACTCACAATGAAAGCTGAAGTGGGTTATTCTCAAGTCCACTGGGAGTTTCAAACTAGAGAACAATGTGCAAATATTAGAGACGATGACCTTTCGTAATACTGACCAGCCAAATACCACACAGAGAGTCAGGGGTGATCACATCTTGATCAGATCAGACACCGTTTGCGAGCCAGACACCCAAAGCAATGTCCGAGCTCGTATGCCTCTAAATTACTCGTGGGATTTAAAGGTTAACTATGATAGACATTGTGGTAAGTTGCACAAATGCTCAGATCCCCCTTTTAGAGTGACAAGGGTGAACATCCTGACAAAGGTTCCAACGCCCACATCTCTACATCTGCGTGGCAGTTGGATGTGAGAGCTTCGGTTAAAAAGAACAGCATCTAACTGACCAGCGTCACTTGAGAAGGTATTTATTTATAGACTAGGACATTGACGAAGCGATAACCAAAACTGCAATTGGGTCTGCATTGATATGATACAAGGTCAGCCTGTAAGAATTCGAGTTACTCGCCATAGTCCTTCAGTAACTCGCCAGCATCGACACTGTTAGATTGGTTCACAACTTCAGTCAAGGGCGTATTAACCCGCCAGGCTAATCCCGCTTATTTCTCGCCGGCTCATTTCTTGCCAAGCAAAGCTCGCTTGGCCATCCCTTGTCAAGGTGGTGCTCGGTTAATACTCATCAGGGTAGTATTGGCTAGCGTAGTACTATGTGGTACTCCCCAACCCGACTTGACGATCATCTCGCTAATCACAGTTACTACCACTTTGATCTACTGGTAGAGTGACACCTTTGGTAAAAGTAACTACGTACTTACGTAGTGAGAAGGTTGGTACAAAAACAATATACTAGGAAATTGGGTTATCCTTCCAAGCAAGGATCTGTTGTGATGGTACGCGTTCATATTGCTAGTAAACTCTTTTCGCAAAATCAAAGTTACAAGTCAGCTAACTATGTAGGGCCGCGCGTCATGGCTACCTTTGTGGAATAGCGAGTCTCGCACCGACTGAGAAGTCAGCTCATGACTGCGCAAAGCTGCTGACAGCCATTGACTCATTCCAAGAGACCCGGAACTTCCGGAAGGGGGAATCATGCTATCGCAGGTGCCTAAGCACTACGCCCGCTTCTGATACGCGGTACGTTGAATATTCCGCGATGAAGACCCGGCGAGTATGTGAGATACGTTACATAGGTCTCTTGGGGCACTCCTAATCCAATTCAGGAGTTGAACAGTATTTACTAGAGGCAACTATGAGGGATATGATGGGGCTTCATCACTTGTTCATGGGTCAAGTAGGAACGAGTCCGAGTCCGAGTAATCATCTGGCATATTTTCGGTTGTCTAAACACTATGTGCATACGATGATTAAGTACAAGAAAATTATACGTAGAAAAGACATTGCTGGCCAAACAGGGGCCTTCCTTCATTATATCCAACATTAGATTGTCACCTGAATATTCGTGGCAACACTAGGCACGCCAGCCGCGTTCAAAACAAAGAGCATCCAGTATCCAGGTAGAGCGACACCTGAGTCGTTAGGAATCTGGAAGGAGTATTTGTTGGTTCCAACGTTCTTCAACGTCAGAGGGATACGTCGCTGATCAGTGTTGATAGCGTGCGTAGAAGTGCCGTAGCGGATGAGCGAGGCTCCCCTGACCGCGCCGTTGGTGTCGATAGTGATAGTGCTGCCGATCTTGGCGCTCTTAGCAGAAGTCCCCGTGATCCTGGGGCGAGTGGCGAGCCTGCCGCTGGCATCGTAGAGATAGCCCGGTGTGAAGACCTGAGCATCAAAGTGGTTGGTCTTGCAGCTACCACAGAGACCGCCACCACCGTTGAAAACAGTGGCATCTGGCAGCAGCATAGAGATACTGTGGTAGGTTCGGGGGATGGAGTTTCTGGCCTGCTTGATAAAGGTGTTGGATCCGGGCAGGTAGAGCTCAGGCTCGAGCTGAGGAGTTGTGTCGAAGAAAGGGTTGGCGTAAGACTGTCCTCCAGTGATGAAGACAGATCCATCAGGGAGGACAGTTGAGGTGTGGAAGACACGAGCAACCGTCATGCCGTCGGCACCAGCGAAAGCCGTCTGGGCGATGCCTCCAGGCTCGGCGATGGTGAGAACGTGGGCATTGTTGGTTGCCGGGGCATTCTTGTAGCTGGTGGCGCCGCCCACGGTCAGGATCTTACCATTGACCGCATCGAACATGATCGAGTTACCGTTCATGGAGTCGGGGTCGATTCTACCGTTCTTTCGTCGTGTACCAGCCGCCTTCTGGCCACCCTGGCCGTCCGTATAGTACCAGTTCATGGCAGTGCTGGGGCCGGCCTGGAACACGGATCCCTTCTTCCAGCCGAACAACCAGGCATGGTTATCAGCCTTGTAGATACCCTCCTTATCCTGGGTAAGCATGGGCTCAACAATGGCCTTGGGGAGCAGAGTCCACGTCTTGGCCTTGGGATCGTAAATCTCGCCATTCTTGCCACCCCGGGGGCCGCTCCAGGAACCACCAATAGTGAAGATACGACCATCTGATGTGATAGTAGATGACTGGTAGCCACGGGCAATCTGCATCTCCGGGGCGGCAATCCAGCTATCGCTAGGAGGGTCGTAGATGCTCGTCTTTTTGGCATCGTTGCCGCCAGTGACAATGATCTGACCACTCTGATCCATGGAGATACCCGGGCAAAACATGTCGTGGCGGGTGTTGGCGATGTTGCGCTCAGAGATAACACCACTATCCCGGTCCCAGACAGAGCTAAGAGTAAAGCCACCACGAGGAGTGGTGCCTTGGAAAGCATCGTAGCGGTAGGCAGACCAGATAATGACCTTGCCGTTCAATGGGTCGACAGCTCCAGCAACGGGAATAACGGGAAAGTTGAGAGTGGCACCCCAGGTTCCCATTGATGCTGGCTGTGGCCTGTATGAGGCAGCTTTGTAGACGTTGAGATCTGAGATGGCGACCCAAGCATTTCCGTCGACGTTGGTAATGGCAGTAAGACGCACATAGCGAGCAGGCTTGGTCTCAAAGTTGGCCAGTTTGGCGTACTTATCACCCCACCATGTGCCAGTAGCAACGGCCTCGCCCCAGTTGCTGCCGTCCTCGCTGAGGTGCACATCATGACGACCTATAAAGTTGTTGACGTTGTTGTCCTGGCGGGGAAGCATAGAGATGCCGTTGACATTCTCAACCTTCTTCAGGTCGATGATGATGGAATGGGGAGGCCTGGGGTTGGTCTTGCCATAGGGAGTCTGCCACCAGGTCTCTTTGCTGCCATCGATAGCCCTCTCACAAGGAAAGTTTGGGGCAGCGCTGGAGCATTTCACAGTCCAGCCGTCGCGGGGGAGAAGCTGGCCCAGGGGGGGAGCGGCAGCGAACTGTCCAGGGTGCCCTTGGGGCTTCTCTGGATCCTTACCCCTCAGATCAGCTTCTGATTCAGCCTGGGCGTTGGTGACATCCAAAAGGCTGCCCACGCATAGGGCAAGTATCCAAGAATACTTCATTGTGGAAGGGGAGCGGGAACAACAAGCGAGTGATGAGTGGTGATAACCAACGAGTGTGGGCTGTCAAGCAAAAGGAGAGTGATGAAACATAAAAAGGAATAACACAAGACACAAGGACCAACTCAGAGAGGCTGCCTTCTATAAAAGATTGGTGGATAATTGAGTGTTTATGTAGGATCTATATTAAGCAATGGGAGGGGCCCAACACCCTCTCCCTTTGTTGACTGTAAACATTATGATAAGCCCGAGGAGGTATCGGAACCCAGAATCTGCAGAGCAGATGCAAGCACCGTTGACCGTCAGTTGCGGCGTAAACGGCTGAGAGCACGGGAGGCAACGATTCGTCAGCTCTACGCAAAGGCTGCACACCATGTTTCAAGCATGCAACTGGATGCTTAGGAGAGATTGGAAGGAGAAGGGAGGGGGGGGATGTTGGCTTGGATGTTGGCTAGTTGGCTTGGCCTGATGAAGATAAAGCCGGGCTAGGGAGAAGCGCTAGAACATGCGGCCCATGAGCACGGTTTTAACCTGCCAATCAACGAGTGTCAATCTCAAGCCTCTTTGGGCTGCAGCTACAGAGGCTTGCGTCATTGAAGAGGAGTTCAGCGTCAGTTGTCGATAGCGGCTGGGGGGTTCGTGCCCTCTGTAATTTACAGCCGGGGGTCCGGGGGGTTGAAGGTAAATGCCTGCTCATGGTGATGTCAAGATGCTACCGTGTGGGAGGCTCTGACAGTTTTGGGAATCTCTACCCTGCAAGACGCGCGCCTCGGCCTAGAACGAGAACATCCTCATTTATTCTGACAGGTTCAGGGATTATAAAAAAGAACGCACATATCCAGGCTGCAGAGTAATATTTACGGGAGAGCCTGCAGCAAAGATATCGTGTGTGTTGTCCAGCTGGCGGCAAAGCCGAATCAAATGCAGAGTCTGCTCGTATTTCCCCCCTGCGTGTGGCGTCCAAGTTGCATGGTTAGGTAGCATCATGAACCCGTAGAGATCCTTAGCGACACCCACTCTCCCCCTGGTCTAGCCGCTGATCGGGCGGATAGCCTTCTTTTATTAGCATTGATCGGCGCTGACGAGGTCAAGCGAGCGGCGCTAACATGATCTGTTCAGAACGGCTTGTCTGACATTCCGGGCTGCCGGGTTGGAACAGACCGGGTTGCGGGGATAGCAGAATTGGATCGATAGCGCGCTCCGGGAGCATCGGGATGTGGCGATGCCGTCGTTTATGAACGAATTGACCAATCTCCCTAGAAACCGAGGTTGATTGTAGCAACCTCGCAGAGCCTCTCGTACTGTTTCATTCACCCAACTCCCTAATTGAGACAGCAAGGCGGGAACCTTCACGCCTCTAGTTTTCCACTGTTAACCGCTATCTCAGAGATTGCACCAGATTCTGTGGAGATATAGACACTCCGCTTTACTGTCTCAGTTTGTTGGTACAAACGGTACATGTGGAGAGGGCTAATCAGAGTCTAGTTTTGGGTTCCGGTGGCGGAATGCACGGAACGGCACGCACAGGCACACGGGTAAAACTGCGGAAATTGATTGACCTTGTGCAAGGGTAAACAAGCCCTCGCAGGGATCTTTCTACCTTTTTGGACCGAGAGGCTCATGTTGTGCGACATCGGTCAAGGTTGCCAAGGGCTCCCGGGTAAGAATGCGCACTGCTTGCTTGGAGACGTAGCTGAATACTATGAATGCGTCCAAGATAGCATCTCTTTTTAATTGAAATATGTGGATCAATAAGATATTTATAGATAATAACTCTTTATCTACCAGAAGTATTGCTTTCAATTCCGAGTTAGTAGGGTAGATTGGGGCGGTTATGCACATCCCTGACAGAGTCCATTGAACTCATGAGCCCATGACACTCACCCCAGAGGCTCTTTGTTGATAGTACAGTAGTATTTTAGTAACTACTAGTAAACCTATGTTATCTGAGTTTGCACTGGCAAATCCGAGGTAAGCGCTATCGATCCTAGCCAAGTCGCAATTACTACGTTTGGTCTTGACTAACATCCTGGTATCAGTATCGTCAGCCAATGCAGCCTTTGTGATTGTCCATTCGCCCATACTGCACTCCAAAGCACGGTAGCACCTGACGCACTACAGCTGCAACAAGCTGTACTGGCCCGAATGGGCTCTGATTGTCGCCATGATCAACCCCCGCCATTGGCTAAAACTACCGTTGAACTGACTATCACTATTGTTGCAACACTTGCTTCCCTCACTGCACGCTTCAAGCATTATCTCCTTAAGCGCCCGTAGCCTCCGCTCCGTACATCGTCCCACATGACCCATGCGACCACAGCAGTACGGGCAGGCCAACCACTACTATGAGCAACGATGGGTCAACAATAAGAACTGCAGGTACCTCTACAAAAAGTAGAACTGGGGAGCAAGAGATGTATCTCAAGTTTGGGGCATTCTCATTAGACTAACCTAACCCCACGTGAGTGACCCGTGCGGAGGCTATGGGCACTTAAGGAGATACGTCTAAATGGATGACTTTGATCAATTGAACCTGCATATTGGTTGTCTCTGTTAAGGACGGTCTTGACTGGGTTTTCATTCTCTTTAGCTGGTTAATTGGAGATATCTCCATTTCGGACAGACTTCATCAAGGCGTAAATGCACCTATCAAGTCATTAAAGCCATATGCGATACAGCATCTAACCTCACTGATCTTGAATTTTAGGTTATGAGACTTGGGTACTAAGCCTCTAGTGTTTTTTCCTTAGTGATGATCTACTAGGCTACTTTGATACCCTTATCGGGTGCAATAAAGTCAATACCT